>RHLO01000704.1:0-41517 GCA_003719415.1 Aspergillus olivimuriae | reverse complement strand
TCGCTGAATAGATTCATAGTAGAAGGATCATCTTCATCCTCCTCCACTGCCTCCACCTCCCCCTCCACTACCTCCTCCTCCTCCCCCACTGCCACCTCCTCCGCCTCCGGTACTCCCGCCACAGGAAGTATATCCCCCGTAGTAGCCGCCGCCACTACAACCGCCGCCGCCGCCGCCAGCGCCTCGCGGTGCAGCCCTTCGATATGGTCGAACAAGGCTGACAGCCAAAGCCTCGGTGGCAGTCCTTGAGCCACATCCAGATCCACAGTTATGCTCCGCTCCTTTCGACAAATTGTCGTCGCCGACACCCTTCCCCAGCTCAGTGAACTGGCCGTCGGCAATGGGATAGTCGGTTACGTTCGGACTGGGGTTCAAGGTGCTGTGATAGTAGGGGTAGAGAGGATCCGAACCTGAACCCTCCCAAAAAGTGCAAAAGTCATCGCCTTGGAATCCATAAAAGGCGAGCCTATTGCGCTTTGGCGCACTTGAATTGTACCGGGGCTGCTGGTACGCAACAGTGTTGTTAACCTCCTTAGCACTCATGTACCTGCGCCGTAGAGAAGCGTACTCTCGGATCTGTCGGTCGCGGTCGCTTACGGCCCAGGGCGCGAGGAAATAATTTCTCTCTATGCCAGCGTCGTAATGAGAACTGAAGGGCTGGGCACGGTGAATCCCACCCATCGCGACGCGAGAGAGGGATGGTTCAAGAGCTAACACCCCTCTGCGTGGGTTATGGAGCCAGGCAGTCGCCTTGATGAATTTGGGGGATGCGGCCATGCCTGCTGCAACGGTGTTGAGAATCAACGACGCTTGGAGGATCGAAAAGCGCATCTGTCCCCATTTTGTCCTTGTTTCCAAGTTAGCGGGCGTGACAATTCCCGGGTACTGATATTTATCGCGCTGCAGATGTTGTGTTATGATGGACCACGAGTCAAAAGGGAAGGCCCAGAGATGCTTGGACAAATTACAATTTCCGCATTCGACAGGACATCGTTCGTATGCTTCACTGCAGTCCCAGGGCAATATGTTCTGGTACTTGTACAGCGGTTCGGTAAATGCACCCCAGTCGTGCCAGTATTCCTGCAAATAGTCGATGATGTCCGAATCATTTTGCCGGCCAAAATACATCCGTTGGATATAATCTTCAATCCATCCGCTAGGGACATCGTACTTGCTTGCTATCGAGTACTCGGGATAGCTCGTCACAGGTCGAGAGACAAAGCTCATGAGATACAAGGGGGCGTCTCCCTGAATGGTTTGTGGAGGTCCATTGACCAGTGGTGCGTATAGCGTGGTGTCGAGCAAGGAATTGCAGAACATTTGGCAATTGTTCCGCCATGGATTCCATGTGATGATATTGTTTGGGTCCAGCAGCCTCTGCACAATGCGCACAAGGTAAACCTTGATTCGACTTTGGAGCAGTTCTTTTAAACTGGAGTATGCCGTGGCCAGGCATGCATCTAGCTTTGTCCGCTGATCTGTTGGCGACAGACAAGGGTTGTCAAAGTTTTCCTCGCTAGCCTTGATTACGCCCTTGAGCACCTCCTGCTCTTGGTCGCCTTCGAGGAACGGAGACAGCACACCCGAGAACGGGGCACCGACTACCTGCTTCATGATGACCTTGTGGTGCCTCGGCAGCCCTGTGGCCCTCTGCTGTTGCCATACACTTCGATCTGTGTCCGGCCCGACGGAGAGAGCACGTTGGTGCGAATTGCGGATTGGAAACCGCTCCATATAGACAGGTAGATCTCTCAAAGAAACCAGCGCACCTGCATGAGTACTGGGAATATCAGTTAGCTATCAATCATCTCACAGGGCCGGTTTGAACATACTTTGAAACACCGTTCTCAATCACCAAAGGTCCAATGCGAAGTGCCATATGAGTCCCGGCGAAAGGAGAGTCATTCGCACACTCCCGAAAGAAAAGCGGGATGTTCGCATCAGCCATGGCCTCAGCCGCAGGGCCAGTAGTAGTGCTTATCGGAGACGACGGCGTGGCCAACCCATTTCTAGCGAGTTTCGCTTCGACCGCTTTCTCGATCTTCGAATCGCGCGTCATCCGACTTATCATTCTCACGGCACTGGACTTGTTCCCTGGAGGCACCTTGCCAACTGTCGCCATGAGCCCCTCGTACTTGGCCTGGGCTTCGAGTGTGCCAATATGGTATATCTCACACTTGTTCGCCCAATACGAACGGTGGTATTGTCCGCGGATGCTCTCTGTCATCAAACTCGAGTCTGTTGAAAGATCACCATGAGACCTGCAATCCCCAGCACCCATCTCCAGGGCATCGTTAACAACTGAATGCTTGTAGGTTTTGGCAAATGAAGGATCCCCATAATGGTAGGCCCAGTAACAGGGCTCACAGACGGTTCGCTTCCGGGGGTCAGGTTGCTCTTTATGCTTGGAGAAATAGCTGCCAGTGATTGCGTTCAGACATTGCGCACATTTCACCACAGTATATTTTGGCCCAGTCAATTTATCTACTGATGTAACCGCAACTGCAAAAGGTCAATACAGCCATGCTTGATCTTGGGAATCTGTCAAAAATCAGACCTTGTGGGATCCCGGGCCGCTTCTCTGCCTTATCAAGCGGGGGCCGATGCTCGATGATTCTATCAATGTCGAGGAAACCTGTGGCAAACCGGTTATTTTTGACGCTCTGGGGATCAGTGGAGGAATTCATAGCCACCTGCGGATTGTAAAAGCATCCATGCTCGCTTTTCTGTTTCATCGGATGGCTGTGAAACTTCTGCGGCACGAGGTGTTAGGGTATGGTCTTTTTGCTCCCAAGGATGCGAAATACATACCATCAATCTTCTTCCGCACTTCGATTTTCACACGAGAGCTGGCCTGTTCTACAATGGCGTCCTGCAGGGCAACTTGCACCGCTTCTCGCTGATCCGGCGCCAACCTTACCCACTGGCTTACTCTCCATCGCGTGAGGCCTTCTTGCTCTTTAAGTGAGTCAGCATCAGAGAGTCAAAGATCACCAAATCTTGGAAGGTACTGACTATGGCGAAGAGCAAATGCCCGGACATGCTGGTTAACCTGATCTAAAAACGTATCATATCCATAGAGGCGATCATCATCGTCCGGTGAGGTTCCAAATCCAGGGTACTTCTTCTGAGTCCAGGATCTCAGTGTGCGGACGATATTTTCCAGCTCATGTTTGACGCCCTCCCAGTACAGCTTCTCAAGCTCTTCAAGGAGATGGTCTTTCCCCGGGCCAATAGAGGTCCATGGGATGTCCGGGCCATCCGTGATATTCGCTGGCAAGGAGCGCGATTTCCACCGCCCATGCACAGATTTCGTCGACGACATCGTACAGGTCAGGAAAGTCTCATAATCCAAGGGTTGTTAAACAAGGAAGCCTGCGAAGAACTCCAGTACTCGGTGAATATATACACATTCGATCAGTATTATCAGTCCGAGGCTAGGCAAACTCCAAGTGAATCAAAAAACGCCTTGTAGGCTATTCCGGGTGGGTTTTAAATGAATACGAGGTATGACCTGGACTAAACGTGGTCATCCGGTGCCTGGGCGGTGATGTTGTCAATCTTGGCCGATTCGTTTCCGAGGCTGACCGTCTTTAGATAAGGGCGCTCCGTTCATTCTGGTTAGTCGCAGGAGTTGCCCGGTGCCCAGGAAAACAAACGCTAAAATTAGCTCCGTTCCCTCCACACAAGGCAGCTTTGATCTGAGAAGTCAGCGAGAATGTGAGACGTTGGTATAGAAGGCTCCAAGTGCCCATCCCGGTGGCATCACCCATCGCCTTTCGTACGCTCCTATCCCACATCTCACTCTCTTTCTCTGATCAGATCAGAGCCATGACGCTCGGGCATCATTTTCACCTCTCCGATTTGCATGATACTGGTCTGTCCGAGGCCGATGCCCTCTACCATGCTAGCCTCTCATACACAGACCGGCCAGCGAAGCATCGTGGTGATGTAGTCGAAATACCCAATTCTGGGTTGTTCGACGCCCTTTCCACAGAGGACCCAGATCTCAAGGCCGTTCCGAGTTCAAGTGAATGTGCCGTGCATCTAGAAATGCTCGAGGTTTTCTATTCGCTGCGAAACAGTGTTGTCCAATCAGGGAAGTTGGACAAAATCTTTAGGATTCACCCTGAACCACGGACAGTGTACATCAAAGACTACAAAGGCCGCATACCCGTTGCGGAGCCCAAGCTGCTCAAAGACGAGACTTTTGAGGAGCGGAGGAAGATCAAATGGACCTTTTTCTTGATGGTGGCAACAGCTCGCTTCCACCATTGGATTGCCGCCATTGATAACTCGCTTGTAATGATGAAGATTGACCCAAATGGGAGAACACCCCCGAATCTTCTGCCACCCTTGGGTAAGTGACAACGTTTTCGGATGTTGCTTTTTTATGTGCTGACGCGACCCGATGCAGATGTGCTGGTGGTCTGGCACGCCTTTTTGCTAAATCCCGACGACTTCAAGAAGTACTGTGAGGAAAGAGAACTAGATCGTATCCAGCACATTGTTTTTCCATGGGCTGAAATTGTAAGCAACCCTTCTCTTTGCTCACAGGTAGTCGCTCATGTCGTCCAGCACAGAGCCATCGACTCCAAGAATTGGACGTATACATTTCCTCAAGAACATGAAGCGTGGCTTCGCAACACACCCCAGCTCCACTGTGACCTGTTAGAGACCCTTTCCGATGTTGAAACAGCCAATCCACCTGCCTATGATGTGCTGCGGCTTTATCCGAAGGCGAACGCCGCAAAGCTCATTCATCCAAATAAGGACGAGGTGATCGGACGCAGCCAGGCCTTGATCAAGCACATCAAGGAGGCACTCAGCAACCGCAAGCAGAACGCGCCTATCGTTGCCAATGTCGAACGACAGTGTGTCTTTGTTGACAAGATGCATGCCCATCGTTGGATCAGCAGTCCAGCCGCTGGGGACACACTGCGACGGGCCGTGGGCCGCTACAACAATTTCCTGACGCTCTTTCAGCTGTACCCCGGTACCTTCTTGGTTCCGACGCTCGATGTTGACCTTGTTTGGCATACCCAACAATGCAGCGCGAATCACTATCGCGAGTTTGTGGTCGAGCGCGTGGGTCGCTTCATCAACCATGAAGACAACATCACTCGCGGCACGTTGGACAATGGCTTTACGACTTGCGAGCACTGGTATCGGCTGCAGTTTGGAGAAGAGTACCAGACCTGTCTATGCTGGTACTGTGAGGCCATTCGGTCCGCTGTGGAGGAAAGGGAGGACGACGATGTGGACACTACGACGCCGGATGTCAAGACACTGGTAGAAACCGTGATGAAACGCGTCCAGTATTATCGAAGGGTCGAGATAGCTCGACGACAAGGTCATCAGGTGCCGGGATGGGAAGATTGAACTCTGCGTCATTAGGTATATCTCATAGGTTTGCTCGAGCGATATGAATCTTGTCGGCTGTATTCAGTGACTCAAGTTTGTCCATATAAAATGCTGTATCAGTCGATTTATTCCTTATTAACGGTCAGACGAGATTAGGGATGGATTCCTGGCCGGATCAAAGAAGAGCGGACAGTCACAGGAGGATATATATGGTCTTGCGTTGGCCGAAAGCACCAATGCTATTAGTACATGGGATATCATCTCACGCGATGATTGATGGCAGTATGGGTGGTAAGAGGGGTCTGTGGGATGTTTGAGACGTACTTGATATGCATGATGGGATAAATTTCTTGCATATTTTGAAGAGATCATGTAGGAATCATTTCTCTCCGAGCAGGAGGTTATGACGGGAGATGCTATGCCACAACACAACAATGCCGTATTTTTTTGTTGACCTGTCACATCTCCCAACTTGCACTCGCCTCTTTCTCTCGGACGAAACGAATCATTTCCATGAAAATTGCGTCTGGACACCACCACTCCTCATTTCTATGAACGCGATTTAGTCTACAACTGTCCCTGCGACGCGTCGAATCCACAAACCCGGACGTCATGACATCCCAATCCAACAGTGCAGTCGTGCTCGAAGACCCCGAAAATATTGATGCAGAGCTTGCACGAGCCCAAGAAGAGCTGCAGCGCGTGAAGAAGCTGCGAGTGCTCCTGGAAGTGCGACATGCGCTGGTGGAAGAACAGAAATTGTTGGCAGAGGATCAGCGGCGCCTCCAGGAAACATTCTCGGGCACACCGACCAGCTTCACGACCGATCCCCAAAACATCCCTGGTCCGACGAATGATCAGGTAGTTGATCCGGATGAATGGCCACACGGAACAAAGCGACCTCGTTCTCTGACCCCGCAGAGTAATTATGCAGACGAGCTGTGCGGGCCTCTCCTTGATCCGGACAGCGTTGCCGATGACAGTAGCTGGCCCTCAGCAGACGCTACGGGGAACAGTCTATATGGCGACACTGATGACGAAGACGAATGGAAATTAGGCCCTGAAGAGGAACGCCCCATGCCACCGTGGATACCACTCAACCTCCCTCCGTTTTCCCCAACGACACGCCCTGCATTCAATGAGTTCAAGCGAAAGCTCGCAAATCACTTCGCCAAGTATTGGTCTATGTATCAAACCGAGAACGAGCAAGTCAATGAAGTTGAGCAGTAGCTATGCCCTCGTCTCTTGCAAGAATGGAAACAGGTTCGATCCGAACCCTCGTGGCACGCGCTCCATGAATTTTTGTTAAAGAAAGTCCCGTATGCTCGTGGAAAGAGGAATCTCACTTTGGCAAGCTCACTGTATCGAGAAGCTCAGCAGCGGGAAAACCAATCCATGCACAGCTTCCTGAGCTACCTTGTAGACTTGGAGGTGGAATATAGCCCTTTCATGGACGACATAGCGCGGTCGTTCCACCTCTGGCACGCAGCTGTTCCATCGGTTCGAAGCACATGTCGTTTGCTACCCTACCAAGTGACGACATATGATGATTTCGCTGCGGCTCTGGCCGATGCTGAGAAAGCCTGCCCAGGGAGAATGCAAATGCTCGAAGAAGCTAGAAACTCGAAACGGCGTAAACACTGGTGATCCGGCCAAGGGATGGGAAATCTTGATGGAGTGTATTTAGTCGTGTGGAACGAGTGTTTTGACTACATCCCGGATCCACTGGCATCCTACCCCCGTTCGCCCATGAAGCATGGACAGGGCACGTTGGCCGAAAACGCTATATCGACTCCCTCGACCATTTTATGATATCTGCCGCCTTCTCAGACAAGGCATACAGAGTGCTTACGGGGTGACCAGTGACCTGCATTGGCAGAACCGACCCATCCACCACGCGGACATTCTTGGTCCCATACACCACCAAACTCTCATCAACCACGCCTCCTAGCTCGCGAGGTAGCATGGCCGCTGTTCCTACAAGATGCAGATTCGAGAGCACTAGAGACGAAGCGTCGAGTGTCAATGGTATCCATGATAACTTCTTATGGACACCTACCGTTTCTCTTCATCCAGGCAGCCCAGTCGGCCCCCGTGGCATCCTCAGGCACGGCTGAAACGCTCGGGAGTATGCGCTGAACGACAAATCTGTTAATGGGCTCGGTATCCCAAAATCGTGCCACCAACTTTCGAACATGTGCCAGCAATATGAGGTCCCAGTCAATCATGAAATAATTTGGGTTTATCAGTGGATTGTCGAAGGGGTTGGCAGAGCGTATATGCAAGCTACCACGCGAGAAGGGGAGATTGATCGCCAAGATGGTGCCCTGCTTCCCCCCACCGCCAGGGGTGCTGAATTCCACACATGGAACCGTCTGGTTGAAGATCAGGTCATATTGAACGTTGAATAATCTCTCTATAATAGCAGCGTTCACGCTGTTCCCATTCGCTTCTGCGACGTTCTGTGCCCAGACATGGAGGTGGTCTGCCGTATATTGGGCGATATCACTTGTCTTCGGTCCGAATAAATCGTAGACTGTCGCATAAGTGACATATGGCTCCGATCCTGTCACTGTCAGGTTGAATTTGTAATAGATGACCAAGACCGGTTGGTCCTGTGCATTCTCTCCCACAGCGGGAAGCAAGACCCTCGGAGTGATGTTGTACCGGTGCAATATGCTATGAAGCTTCTTAGTATTTTCAACCCCTCCAGATGAGACGGGGATGTACTTTGGATTTCCCACCCCAGAGAGCTCCAGAATACCCGGTGATCGGACAGATCCAGCGGATAAGATGATTTCCTGCTTGGCGAGGATGGTCCTAGGGGTACCATCCGATGCGATGTACCGGGCACCTCTACCTCTTGCCATGCCATCCTCAGTTGGGTCATCGTCCCATATAATCTTCTCCGCCTGTCCGCGGTAGACCACCAAGTTGGCTCGTGTTTCAATAGGCCGGTAGTACGCCCTCGCGGCGTCTTCACGGACATTTGCATCCCTGTCCAGGGTGCGAGGGTACGTCGAGAAACCTTGCATCCTTCCACTGCCTGGATCCGGGTTAGATTCAAACCCCAGACGGTTCCACGTGTCTCTCATCAGTCGTGATATGGTCCCATTAGCAAGGCTGTATGGGTACCCAACCTTGAGAGGACCCTGGAACCCGTGGAACTTCTCAATGTACGAAGCCCCTGCACGACTTTGCGCATCCGTGGGGGCTTGGAATTGTTCGGTCTTGCGGTAATAAGGAGAGAAACTGTCCCAGTTCCATCCAGCATTCCCGAGTGTCTCCCAAGCATCAATTTCCTCCCTGTTTGCGCGGAGATATGTCATTCCTGCATCGCAATGAGCGTCAACGTCAAGCAACGTGCCGTACCCGGCCAATACAGTACGGTGAATGTGGGATTCCTCACCATTGATAGTACTAGACCCCCCCAACGCCTTTCCGGAAGTATACTCAAGCGTCTGATTGTTGGCATAGACCTGCGGAGTCGTCTTGTATGCCCAGTCAACATGCGTGTGAAAGGCACGTCCGTACGCGTCAATGTCAGTCACATTTGGATTGTTTCGCTCGTCGCCACCGGCTTCAATCACGGCAACTGTCACATCTGGTGTTTCGCTGAGTCGATTTGCGAGGGTGAGCCCACAGGTACCTCCCCCAATAATAACATAATCAAAGACTTCTGGCCCATGTCCATGAGACGCCGTGGCGTACAGCAACGCAGTGAGGATCGCACGCCTGAGTCCCATCTTGGCTTAGTGCCTTTATTCAATAAAAATCGTCTGTTTCTCGGATGATGATCCGGAGATGAGAATGCATGCGTTCAATATTATATCAACCTACGTAACACTGACCCCATATCTGACAGGATCGCCAGATAGGAAAAAGGTATAATACCTGAAAGTCAGCTGTGATAGTACCGTCACAACGTCATAAGTCAAATCTCAATTGACACAAGACAAGCTGGCACAGGACAGTGGGTGCGCTGCAACAATAACAAGTCTGGCTTCAGCAGCTCACCTTGATCTCTCCATCATAATCAAAGCCTTCTTGGAGGGATCAAAAAGCAAATATACAGGTTGCTGGCTGACTGTCTCCCTTGCCATTGTGCCATGCACCAGAGCTGCTCCGCAATCCGTTCATGTGCAATTCACCTGTATATGCAAAGAATCGAGTCAGCAAACCCATCAAGTGACAGACTCAGACACGAGAGACCAAAATCCAAACAATTGTATGGAATGACGTGACAATAGAAACTGTCGGGTCAGATGCCAATGACCTTTCACTGCCTTCTGATGCCTCCTGAGGGTGCCCATTGAGTTTGCCAGACGAGTTTCGCAAGGTGAGGATAGACTGGATCACAAATCATGGTCACACGGTGTTTCGAGGTCTTCAAGAGGCTAATCTGCAAGTCTACAGTTGAAGGATGGTGTATAGATTCATTAAACGTGGTCATACGCTCTCCCGTCTTTGTGGATCATGCTTGAAGAGCTACGATCATAAAGGGTGGCGAATAGGAACTATCGATCGTCCTGTAGCAAGTCGCATGTCCCCATATGTGTCACTATGGACCAAGGTATTGGAATTACTCGGAGAACCGCCGTTCCAACATGTTATGTGCATTCCTCCACCCACAGAACGAGACGGTGTTGCACCACATGAGAATAAATCACGCAATGGATACGCTTTTCCTGGCCATGAAATCCCTTGCACTATCCGACCAAGTCGAAAAAACGATTTAATTCATCTCGTATCAGAGCGCAGGAGTATCGGCAAATGTCGTCGCCATCATGGCCTCGGGATATCGCGAGCCGCTGACCTCCACTGCATCGCACGCCGCTCGTATTGTGGATATTTCCGCCGACGAGAGTTCAACATCCAAACTCCCCAGGTTCTCCTTCAGTCTGTCAACTTTAGTTGTACCAGGAATGGGGAAAATGTCCAGTCCCTGTGCCATCAGCCAGGCCAACGTCAGCTGCGATGGGGTTACATTCTTTCCCTCCGCAATCCGCTGAATCTTTTCGACCAACTCGAGGTTCTTTGGGAAGTTCTCCTCGTTGAATCGGGGCGCATATTGCCGAAAGTCGCCGTCTTCGAAGTCGTCTCGCGAGGTTATGGTGCCGCTCAAGAAGCCACGGCCCAGCGGAGAATACGCGACCACTGCAACTCCAAGCTCCCGGGCGGTTTCTAGGAGTTTATACTGCGGACTTTCGATATCCAGAGCGAACGGTGAATATTCCATTTGCACAGCTGTAATAGGATGGACTTTGTGGGCTCGGCGCAAGGACTCGGCGCTGCACTCGCTCAGTCCTAGGTATCGAATCTTGCCCTGCTTCTTCAGCTGCACCATCCCTTCGACCGTTCTCTCAATCGGAGTCTTCATATCCAGGCGATGGCAGTAGTACAGGTCAATCGTGGAGACCCCCAAACGCGAGAGAGACTTTTCGCATGCCTGTTGGGCGTACTCGGGTGAGGAGTCGATGTGAAAATCCCCATTCTCGGAGAGTCTGCCAGCGAATTTAGTCGCGAGGAAGATGTCGTCTCGCTTTCCCGGATTGGATTGAAACCATGTGCCCAACAGGACCTCGTTGTCGCCGTACACATCGGCTGTATTCCAAATTAGTTCCTCCTGTGCTGTGGTCGGAGTCCGACACCACGTACCAGTGTCCCAAAATGTTTCACCAAGGTCATAAACCGCATCTAGGAACGCAAGTCTCTCGGTATCAGGCTTGGGCTTGCCATATGCAATACTAAGGCCCATCAAGCCGAGGCCTAGGCGAGGCACCTGGGGCCCATCTGCGCCTAGCTTTGCAGTCGCAAGTCGAGTCATCATCGGAACCTTGGCTTGTGTGTTCGGGATGAAATTTGACTTGAAAAAGAGCGCAGGTAGATTGGTTTTATATTTCATGGGTCTATGGTCCTAATCCTTTCCTGGAATGGTCTCTTCAATCCCCGCCTCGAGGGCTTTACCATCGCTATTAAGGCTTATGTCCGAGGAAAAGCTTACGGAGTAGCGTAGCGGGGGAATGATATACTTTGTGACAACATGTCAGCTCGCCGCTAACCCCGCTAACCCCGCTCTCGTGTCCCGCTTCATATGGATCGGCTGTGCGCTGCATAAATATGGAGAAACTCTCTGCATCCTGCTTATCCTGAACTTGAAGCAATAATAAGTCTCTTTGGGAGAGCGCATAACATCATTCCTTAGCACAAAGGGCCAACCGATGTGTGCTTGACCTGTTCATTGTATGCCATACTTTGCCATGTCCCTGGCTTGGGAGCAAAATCCTCTGATATAAGAAAGGCTCCATGGACATCGAGCACCATTGTGTACGGCTGAAAACGATCTCTTGCCTGTGCCGGCTGCGACTTATCCCTTTTGTCTTTTCCTTTATCAATAGCGCCCCCAGTACGGAGTACTACTCGCTTGCGCACTCGCAGAATCTCGACAGCTTCGTTTTCTGCTGTGACTTGCCTATCTGCATGAGCTAACATTTAGCAGTGCTCTTTGCTGAGATTCGGATGCAGAGATGCCAATGTATCTGTTGTATTTTATACTTGTTTATCGGGGAAATGATACGCCGTCACCTTCGAGACATCCCTCATATGGCGTAAGATACAGTGGCCATCACATCTTAAGCAATCTATAATCATGTGGTCGATAAAGGACAGGCCAGACATAGCTTAAAGGGCATCAAAAAACTAGTGTAGGGACATACAATGATTGACAAGGGGTAGGAACCTTTCTTAACTCGAATATGAAACTCTTCTCCCAGGTTCTTACTGCATAGAGTGAGCAAATGAATTATCTCTCGCCACCAAGGTTGGCTTGATCCTGTTAATCTGTTCTACAGCGCCGCAAACGTACGCATGCATTCATTGTCCTATGTGAGAAATCATAGGAATACTGAATTGTCCTGCCAAAGGCAGTGTCCATCCGGACGATGTCCCAAACCATCAATCATTCATATTGGTTGGTGTTGGTTGATATCGTCGCAGCTCTTGACCCGCATTGCCTCGCTGATATTAAGCTCTCTTCGCAGCGCCCGTCAGGACAGATTCCGGTCGCAGCCTGCGGGCTCTCGTTGGCGTCGTTTGAGTGAGACGCCCAGATTTCATCAAGTCTTTGCTTTGTCTTAAAGGGTTGTGCCTTTGTCGTCAGAGTCGGCCAGATCCATCGACCCATAATCTGCAGCATCATGTACCCCTGGTCAATTCGGAGAATACCAGTAAAACAGGTTGCAAGAGAATGGCTGAAACACTCAGTTGCTGTCAAAAAATGCCTGACGCAGACTTGATAGTGGAATGGATGCCACGGCAGGGTTTTGGAATGTAGCATTCTTCTGGATGTCGCTGATGTGCTCGATTAGGTATTTCCGGCACTGGCAGCCATCTAACAGGGCTGCAGGTCCCTATATATCTCGGTTGGTGATACAGAATATCTGAGCTTCTCAGGAAAATAAGGCCAGGGCAGATCTAGCAGTATCCTGGACCTTTGGGGGCATTACACTCTAGCGGAAGTACTTCTTGGGCAACCTCTTTCCAAAGCCACCCGATAGCGACCTTCATGCTGCACTCCGCTCATCATGGTTCTTACAACACCACAGAGAAGGTCCAGTCGATGGCTGCTTTATATCATTGGGTCTGCTGTCATCTTACTTCTTTGAACCATACATGGCCTGCGCTGCTAGGAAACAACGCACCATCCCGGGGCCATCTAAAGCAAGTCCGAAATGCAACACTAGGGGTACTGCAACGCTCGCCCGAGGACAAAGGATGAGGGCATGGGATAGTCTAACAGAATATATGTTGAACGAGCTTTTGCCATTAATCTCGTGAATCGTCTAGATAAAAGAGACGCAATCCGATTGTACTAGGCTCATCCGCCACAAATTTCGAGGTCGAATTCATTGATGGAGTCACTCCTGATGACATTGACCTTAGATCCCTGCCATACGTAGGGATAGCTGCCCCGATTCAAATGTGCTGAAACACTCAAATCCTTCTAGAACTTGAACCGAGACCATCAACTCAAAGAGTATGGTGCCCGAAGAGCTCATGTAACTGCCATGCAGAAGTATGTGTATCAACCAGGCATTCTGCGATCAGAACCCCACTCATTCTATTAGAATCGTTCAACACAGACTAGGGAGTGCCATCATTATGGAGGATGATGCAGATTGGGACGTCGGTCTGAAAGTCAACTCCAAATTCACACCACGGCCGTTCAGGCTCTACAGGAAACTTCCGACAGTGCATCGACTGGGTCACCATACGGAGATGACTGGGATATCATATGGCTCGGACACTGTGGACTAGAATGTAAAACCGATGAGCCATTCTTCATAACGCCAAACGACCCGATCGTTCCACCAACTCATCGTTTTCTTCCATACTGGCGCGATCCTCCACCGCTCAAAAGACCAGATCATGCGAGGATGGTATGCACTGCCCGCGATGCAGTCTGCTCCTTGATGTACATGGTCATTTATCGTGGAGCGCAGCGAGTCCTATCGGCTCTGTCAGCCAGCCCGACTGGAATTGCAGATCGCATTGATCTTGGCGCACAATATGATGTGTCGCTAGATCGTATGTGTGGGAGCGACTATCTCAAATGCTTCGCGCCTTATCCATCGCTGACCGGGGGATATCGGCCGGCTGGCCCTGCGGGAAAGGGCTCTGATATCCATGATGTCGACCTGAATGGGAAGATAGAGGGCCCGTCTAGCTCGGGTGTCATGTACAGCACGATGTTAAATGTGGACCGTCTGTTGAGGGGGGAGGAGCTGATGCAAGCCACATGGGATGATGTGACAGTTCCACAAATACATCTGGATGATCTGATTCCACTTGAGGGCACACAAGAAAGAGCAACACAGCTGCTTAAACCCAGCCCACA
This sequence comes from Aspergillus olivimuriae, assembly GCA_003719415.1. Taxonomy (NCBI): domain Eukaryota; kingdom Fungi; phylum Ascomycota; class Eurotiomycetes; order Eurotiales; family Aspergillaceae; genus Aspergillus; species Aspergillus olivimuriae. Next base: position 27,257 of record RHLO01000704.1, on the reverse strand, counting down.
ATAGAAGATGTTCATCGCGAGCATCATTCTCTCGCAAGAGTTTGAAATGGTTGTCCCACTGTAAGTTTTGTCAATGTAATATCCATCACAGTATTGCCCTCATGCCATGAGACAGGATGTCATAAGTGCCATGATGGACTTTACGCTGTACCATCTATGTGACGAGCTTTTCACTCAGTCGTTCCGAGTATCAAGGTTCTCCCTGGAGGTCTCTTTGTCGCACGGTCGACTAAAAGCCCTAGCGGTGATATATCTTCGGTATCAAAGGGAATTACATGCACCTATCCGATGGATGCATGAAACCAGCCTCCATTGCCAAGGCACAAAGCCAGGCCAAGCCGTTTCAGAACAGAATCAAATCTATGACACAAAGAAAGGAAAAGACTGCTCAACAGATCAGATGGTTGTTTGCTCAACCGTGTTTATAGCAGTACAGCATTGGAATTCAAACCTCGACCGCGACAGCTATGACCAGAACTCATGACAACTATCGTCTGATACTAGCAGAAGCCTGATGGCAGGCTATCAACTACGATGTTCATCGCCTACCTCCTACTCTCTCTCCTCCACGTCGTAGCAGGGAAGGATGCCCACAATTACTTTAGAAACCCGGCATCCAACAACGGAATCAATCCTGTCTGGACGATCGGCGAAAAGCAAGTCATCTCATGGAAGACCACGTTACCATTATTCAATATCTCTATATGGCAACAGAGCTTGGTAGAGCAGGGGGCATCCAGCCAGGGCAACATATACTGTACGCGATTTGAACAAGGAACGCGTGCGGAGCATCTCAACTGACAATTATCAGCGAAAATCCATGACTATGACAGAGTAACGAACTTCACCTGGGTCGTTCAACTGTACGATTTCGATTTGGAATACTCGAATTTTTTCTTTCTTTGGATGAACGCAGACACTCCAGAGGGTTTTGTGTCAGCCAACTTCAACATTACCAGACCTACAAGTTCCGCGACGGAGAAGCCCTCGACATCACATCCGGCAACATCATCAGTCCTGTCATCTCCATCGCAAACAAAAGAAACCATTATCACAGTCACCTAAACAGCATCCAGTGTTGAAATCAACCAAGGGACGGAGCCAAGGGGACTGAGCACAATCGACAAAATTGCCCTAGGAGTCGGTCTAGGGATTGGGGTGCCAGTTCTTGGAGCCTTGGTTGCGCTGCTATGGATCAGAACACGCATGGAGCATATCTACCCATTCATCGAATCGCCCGCGACAGAGTCATACCCACCTTTAGAGACCACCGCCGAATCAGACCCAAAGCATCCAGAGTTCCCTTACAGTGAGGCTATCGAACCTCCGCAGCCAGTATGTCAATATCAGGAGCTATCCACTCAAAGGGTATGATGTAGCGCGCCGGAATCATTAGGAGTCGACCTATACACGTGTGATTGATATCGCCACACCTATCGTCATGTTCCAACAGGTCTGCGCAGGAGTCTATGCCACAGTCCTGTCTGCGGTGGTATGTGGCTCTCTGGTCAGTCCCAGTCTCTGGTATAAGTGCCTCTGTAGGTGTGCAAAGGAGACGGTACCCATGCTGGGGGTTGGAGGACTTAAAGTGCAATAAATGCCATGACGAAAAGTGACACCTTGCAGCTCTCAGGGGAGTCTACCAAATTCCAGCCCCAACTATCGCAGTAGCCATTTTTTTTCAAATCAAGGATACATTGCCAGTCATTGACCCCACGCACTCTGTCCATCTGTTGTGTTGGGTATGATAGGACGCCAGGAGATGCAAATGCGATGAATGCGGCTCCATAGAATGCCGCAATTCATATCTGCACTTGAACCGTAAATTTCTAGGAGCCTGGGCAACGCTGACCTGTTTTGCTCAGCAATGTTGGTCAACCATTTCCTGACAATATAGCTCGCAGCTAGAAAGCATCGGGTCTCAAACAATCACAAGGCACTCGAGTAACAAAAATCCGGTGCCTTGTGACCTACGCAGCATGGATTATTGCATGTAGCGACACAGGGCAACAGTGCCACGACCGATGTATGAACATCTACAGCTGCCAGAAAGCAAAGCCCAGTATAAAGGCTTCGTCGGCTCAAGAACCATGTTGCTTGGTACCTGCGTCGTGTGTCAGTTTCCATAAGCGTGCTTCAAGGTACACGGGCACTCGTTTCCAAGTCCGCATATGCGAAAAGGAACATTGCAAAGGCCAGCTTGAAATGCATTATATTCCTCCGTTCTCCAGGCTCCGTTCAGTGGCTCCAAGCAGTCTGGTGATGTACATGAGCTGGGACGATGGGGTCTCAAGTCTTATACCGGACCAAAGTCCATCTATATCAAGTAAGTCCTCGTACTGATTGCTCGCTGACTTGATACTAACACGTTCTTTTTCCAGCCTGCAATGATGAGCAAAATACTCCAAACTCAAAATCAGGTTGTGGTTCACAGCCACGGACGTTGTTCAAATTGTCTATGAAACTTGTTCTCTGTGCCTCTATAATGAAGAAGTATCATATCCTCCGCCATTTTCCCATCTAGTAGTTACAAATATGCTTTTCGTGATGAATCACCAAACATTGGAAAAGACGTAAATGTCACTCACAAAAGCCCTCTTCCCGCACCACCGGAGCCCACTTACTCGATTCCCGCCCGCAGACAATGTCCAGGAACCAGTTCTGCAGCATCCCAACGTATGGCACCGCTTCGACTGGGATACCTATCTCTCGTCCCTCATGCTCAATAGTTGTCACATGGGTGATACCTGCTGCGGTCCCCGTTGCAAAGGCAGCGCGCAGTCGTCCTTCAACTTCAGCCATCAGTATGTCGTCAATACCGAAATCCCTCTCAACAACTTCTATCGGTTCCAGGAAACGTTCTGTTCCATCAGCCAGTCTCTCATAGATAGGCCCACCAGTGAGCCTCTCTCGAGCCAGGTCCAGAACGCTTTGTCGTGTGAGCCCTGGAAGGATAGTGCCATTGTCCAGCGGGGCTGTGACAAGTTGGATTTTCCCGTATCTTGTGATCCAAATGAGGAACAAATTCGCCGTCCCAGCTTCGGTCACCGTTTTATCAGGGCCTTGGAGCCAGAGGACCTGGTCGTAGCCTCGGGTGTGAGCATGCTTCTGCGCAAGAAGTGACGGTCCATAATTGGCTGCGAGCTTAACATTACCCGTACCACCTGGCCATGCCCTCACCATGTCTGGTGGGCTGGTACAAAGACGCAATCCCGCCGACGGTTTAGACGAATCCATCACATTTGGCCAATAGGACATCATGATATAAAGATGTGCCTCCTGCGGGGTGTCCAAACCCAGGCCCTCTGCAGAGCCGATCAAGGTAGGTCTGATGTAGAGTGATGACCCTATCTGGTCGGACGGAAGCCATTTGGGCGCATCTACCGCTAGAATAGCCTCGATCAATTTCAAAAATTCGGCTGGGTCAAACATCGGTAGCGACACCCTTTCAGCAGAGCTCAACATGCGCTGACAGTTGTATTCGGGTCGGAGGAGACGAAGTTGCCTGTCAACACCTCGATAGGCTTTCATTCCTTCGAAGCATTGAGTGGCATAGTGCAGAACATTGGCGGTTGGCATCAATGATATGGCATAGTATGGAACAATCTCGGGCGCATCCCATCCACTGTTGAATGTCCACTGGACGCGGACCATGTGATCGGTACAGACTTTTTTGTTGAGGAGCTCTGGTGAATCCTGCCTGGGCACCTGCCTAGGCTTTTGTGTTCGTGTGATTTTCAACTGGGACGCAAGGAGTTCACCCGAGTGTAGCCATTGATCGGCCTTTTCTAGCAATACCGTGTCCTCGTTTTCGGACGTTGCATAACCAGAATCAGATTCGTTGGTCGCAAAGCTCTGCCCGACAGCATCAGCTAGTCGGCGCAGCTCTGGGGTCATTTCTTCAGGATGGATGCAACATTCGATGAATGCAAGCCTATCAGGCTCTGCTCTTGCTTTCTCAAGAGCCAGCTTCATTTCTTTTTCTGTGGTCACCTTGGCAGTAAACACAGCTGGCTCTCCAGAACCTTCATCGGTGTCAAATGGATTGTAGGACATTGCATGAGGTCTGCCAGCGAAGGAAGAAGCAAGTTTTGTATAGTCCCAATTTGCGATGTAGTTGTAAGGCCCTTCGTGAATAGCAGTCTGTGCTGCGGTGAGCATATTGAAAGAAAAAGAATCAATGAATATGCCGTACCTCGATCTTATACCCAAGGTTGTTGAAAATAAGGATAATGGGGTTGGTCTTCATGCGAATAATTGTGCTCACTTCCTGGGCAGTCATTTGAAAGGCCCCATCCCCGGTCATCAGAAAGATTCTGCCACAGCTGGAGGCAATTTGTGCACCCAGGGCGGCGGGTGTGCCCCATCCAATTGAAGCGTACGGTAGTTGTGCCATAAAGTCCACCCCATCTGGCAGTACAATGCGTGCACTAGCAAAACATGTCTCTCCAGTGTCGACAATCAAGGTATCATTCTTTGAGATGGAGCATTGTACCCCTGTCAATATATGGTCTATGGTCAAAGGGGTGTCACGCTGTTCCAGTTGGCGTCCCTTTTCGCTTTCATTCAAGGACGCAGTGAAGAACTTTGACTGTTTTGTGCTAATGTCGGATTTTTTCAGCCCTGCAATAAGCTTTTGAAGGTTGATTGGCTGAATAGACCTTCCATCTGGCAGTTGAACGACGTGTTGTTGAACATCAAGGATTTTATGAAGCTGTTCTTTGACGTTGGTTCCAGGGACGACGAGATCGGACCATTGACCTCCTAGGACGACCCACAGATCTGAGGCCTCCATGGTGAGATCCGCATTTGGATTTGTCACGCCATGCCAATAGATTCCACAGTATTGGGAATGTGATTCAGGCATAATTCTTCCATTGGGCTGGGAGAGCACTGGACATCCGAGCTTTTCGGCAAGACCTCGCACATCGTCACTGGACAAGAATCGACTGACTTGCTTTCCCACGAGTAAAATTGGTCTTTCGGCTCGACTCCAGGCGCTGATAATTTCTTCTTGTGCTTGCCGCGTTCTTTCTCGCTCGTTGGTCTCACTCGGCTTCTTCGTGAGAGGGCCTGGAGCCTCACATGAAGTAGAAACAATATCGTTTGCCACTTCGATGTACACGGGGAGAGAACTTTCCAAGCACTGCATGATGGCGTCATCGATAACTTCCACGGCAGGAGAGTTCGAGTCCACGCGGACTGATACGGCCGTCACACCACGGAATGCATCTAGTCCTTGGTTCCTGTTTTCTAGCGAGGGGGTGTGATGGATGAATTGTGTATCCGACAACATGGATGTATTTGGACATCCTGATAAGACGATTACCTTGAGTCGCTCGGAGTGAGCGCCTGAGATAGCATTGAGAATGGACAATCCCCCTACAATGTATGGAACGACAACAACAGCGATCTGAGTGGGAGACTTGCGCGCGTAGCCATCTGCTGCGTAACCAGTGTTCAACTCATTGCAGCAGGAAACCATACGCAGGTCCTGATTTTCCAATAGGCAGTCCAACAGCGCGAGATTCGAATCGCCTATCAAGAGTTTAGAAAAAAAGAGCTGCTGAAAGTCTTGACCTTGATGTTGCTTACCAGGAACAACGAAATAGTCCCGCACCCCCAATTCCTCGATTCGCTGTGCAATATAGTCTCCTACCTTGTAGAACTTCTTTGCTGTGCAATTTATCTCGGAACCAGTTTCTGAGGGGGTATGGGGCATCATGCTGGTCTCTAAAGACATCAGCGGCATTTTTATGATTGCTTTGCCCAGTAGGTTCCCTGTTTTGTATCAGTAATATTCCAGAGGCAACGTCGATTGAGCACGACATACCCCCGTAGATCAAGTCAGCCAGGCATGGCAGCTTATCCAAAGGTAAAATCTGGCAAGGCTGGTAAAACTCATTCTCAAAAAGAACATCCATAGCGTGCTTTATATCATTTTCCGTTCCGCCGTCTGGTCCTTTTACCGTAATTTGGCGGAGCATTGTGGAAAACAAGTCCACTTTCATCGGCTCTGATGAGAGATTTCCCATCATAATTATGGTACCCCGGCCACGGAGATACTGTAGATCATCATGACTTGATCAGAACTGCTAGTCGATGGAGTATGGGGTGACCAACCTCTAACGCCTTTTGAAATCTCCAATTTCCACCCTGGATAATTGCTGCATGTGGACCTCCTTGAGTAAGTCGTATAACATCAGCAGTCAAATCATCCACAGCACTTTCATCGACAAAGCCATCCACCAGGTGGCGTTCCAGATATAGCTTTCTCTGCTGCGGTTCACTACATATGGCAAGGACCCGTAGCCCTTTTGCTTTCGCATATTGGCATGCGAGCAGTCCAGGTCCACTCTCCGCTCCGGCGATTGCTGGAACGTCTCAGCAAATACATACGTCCGATGTTTGATATCACCTACCAATATTCTGCCCACTGTCAAGGCCGCATTGCTCAACTGCATTGTATGCAGTGAGACCAGCGCAGAACACCTACATGCGAGCATGAGTCACTGACGTCGAGAGGGGTGAAGGGCGCAAGTACCGAGGCAATCTTATCTAATGGATAGTATTTTGGTATAAGCACAGCATGCGATGCTTGGCAGCTGCAGTATTCTCCAAATGTTCCGTTTACGTCGAGCCCTGTGTATGTTACGCTTGGGCAGGACTGGTACATTCCTTCTTGGCAAGCTTCACATGTGCCACAGGTTCTATTGATCCACTAATTGTCCACAGGTCAATGACACATTAGTCGTTTGAGGCTCATTTCGTAGCATACCTGAATTCCAACATGATCACCAATCTTGAAGTTTCTCACATCCGTACCAACAGCAATGACAATTCCCACGCCCTCATGTCCATCTTGATGGAATTAGCACTGTATCAAAACACGTAGGATGTCACTTACCTATACATTTCTTCGCGCCATTGGCCTGAAGATCTGCATTCCCACATTTTAGCCACGATGATACAAAATAAACACCTGATTTGGTATGAAGTTACCTCTTGGGGAGTGTATGTGTGAGTTGCATAATCCGGAGTACCTAATTTTTACCAACAGTTCGTCTGGCTTTGGTGAAGTGCCCATGTTGTCGTTTGTTCGGGGCTCGACAATTATTTTGGCTATACGTTCAGCGTGTGAGATAGACCTGGTTTATACATTATTGCATCTGAGACTCACGCGAGTGGGTGCTAGCCTCGAACTGAGGCTGCAAAGTTTGAGTTTTGGTGTCAGACATTGTGTAGGTTTCTTGTGCACGCCCGACGTATCAGCGCTATTAGTCTATAAAGACCAAAAGTTACTTGTATGAATTCAGATTATCGCGATGTGATAGTGGGCAAGAGATGGATGTCCAGTCTGTGGGACGACTGGCCATATTTAAATGTTTCACGCAGGATCACGGTCTTAGGATCATTTTCTTGTTCCCATGGCTATATGCATCACCTATGAGCTCGAATGAAAGTAGTCACTGACATCAGTTCAAAAGTGATGTTAAATTTATTCTAGAGTTTATCTTGCCTTCAAAGCATACGTGAGGCGTCAACCTTAGTAAGGGAATCAGATATGTGTCAAATATTCGCTCGGCAATGCCGAGAGAGTTCAAAGCTTGCCAGTCAAGCCATAGCAACCAATCACCCTGACCACAAATGTCAGTAATAGTCATATCGCTAATTGGCCCATGATGGTATTGATCGCGGTAGCATGATCTGCCAGCCCCTTCGGCATTGCAACCAGAAACCCAAAAGAGAAGCGTGGAATGCTGGATCTCATCGGGCCTATGTTGTACTGCGGGAAACCAAAAAGGATCGATTTGATCTAAAACATTTCATGTCCTATGCTGATTCGACGACGGAGCCGTTCCGTTTCTGATAGCGTAGTCCCCTGAAGGTTCGGGAGCCCCAGTGCTCGCGCAACCTAAGGAACAGCATTGCCTTGGGTATGACGGCATAGATCTTGTTATTGGTTTGGGCACCCATCGATCATTTCATACCGCTTTTCAACCCGATTGGAAGCATTCTCCTGCGCTGCAGTGGCGAGAGGCCGGTCATCAACAAACTCTAGATAGCAACGGAACAGTGGAGCGGCTGCAAAGATACTAGCGGGGGCTCCGAGATATTTGTTTGTCCCCAATCACCAACAGAAAAGCAGCAAACTTTCCATGAGGCCGTCATGGATGAGATAAGATTGACCATGGCAGATAATGAAGGAAGTTGGAAGGTTTACAAACCGGCTACGACAGCGATATATTCACGTGATTGATTCGGTGATCCCGAATCCCCACTCGGTCCCGAGGCAGCCAATCAGAGAATCATGTAGCCCAGTGCTGCCGGAGTCGTGCCTCAGGACCCTCCTTTAGCCTCAGGCCACTGATGTCACATGTTGCATGAAGGCGACTTCTCCAGCCAGACAAGACATTCACACTACAAGATGTCTCCTATCCCCTCTGACGCCCTCTCTTTCGCCCACTCGGATCGCGAATTTTTAGAACCGCATCTTCCTCCTCTCAATCATGCCACTGCCGCCGGCTCTAGCCCGCCCTTCACAACCCTCACCTTTGCAACTTCGCTGGACTCGTCACTAGCGCTCTCTCCCGGCACTCGAACGGTGCTTTCGGGTCCGCAGTCGAAGGCGATGACCCACTATCTCCGTTCCAGACACGATGCCATCCTCATCGGCGTGGGCACAGCTGTGGCGGATAACCCTGGATTGAATTGTCGCATACAGGGGGTCGGCGGATACGGGGGTGAGGGGTTAAAGGGCCAGCCACGACCCATCGTTGTCGATCCTACTGCCCGGTGGGACTTCACAGAGAACCATAAGATCTTTCAGCTGGCGAGAGAAGGCAAAGGTCGTGCGCCGTATATAATAACAAATTGCATCTCTCCACCACCGGAGAAGAAGGCCATGCTGGAGCAACATGGCGGGAAGTTCATCACGCTTGATGTCGCAAAGACTGAGGCCGGAGAACACAAAATCGATTGGAGTGTACTCCTCCGGTGTTTGAAGCAAGAGAGACTGCACAGCGTCATGATTGAGGGCGGAGGTAGTATCATTAATTCCCTCCTCGAACCAGCGTCCCAGTCATTGATTGACTCGGTGATTGTGACGATTGCCCCGACGTGGCTTGGACAGGGCGGAGTGGTTGTCTCGCCCAAACGCCGAGTCGATGCCCACGGCACTGCCATCCCGGCTTCGCGACTAACCAATGTCAAGTGGTATCCTTTCGGCGAGGACGTCGTGCTGTGTGGAAACATCAAGCCGAGCGATCCCTGAAGCAAGGCTACAATATATACCCCGAAGAATAGATCGTCTACCCGTCTATTTACAAAAGGACTATCGTACAGGATTGCACCCAAACGGTGCGACGCAAAAGCGACAGAGTATAGTACATCGACAACCGTTCACTTCTTCCACTTCCAAGTCGAATTGCGGTGGATGAAATACTCCTTGCTCTCAATCGCCTTTTTTAGACCCCAAATACCACCCAGCGGCCAGAAAGATCTTGCCCATCGGCTCCACGACTCTTGACGCTCCTTGCGGTCCGCTTCCACGTCAATCTTCACCTTATCATAGACACTAGGCAAAGTGGTGGCAGAGTACTTTTGCCGCAGTCCATCGTACCACTCGCGATCATAGATATTCCAAAACTCATCCTCTTTATAGTACGTATGCGCGTAGAACCACTTCATACCTCCAAGCTCGCGCAGACGCCTCTCAAGATCGCGATTAGCGGCCACAAACTGGTCCGGATCGGCAGGCCCGAAGCCCCAAAGACCAATGTTCAGCATCTGCTGGGGAGTGCGGCCGTCCGCCTCGACGTCACCGCTGTGCGGGTGGAACGTCGGTGCAGGGCTCTGCTTCAGCGGGCACAGCCAGAGCGGCCAGATATCCAGCTTCTCGTGGGTGTAATTGATGAATGACTCGGCGGTAGAATACGGCAACGCCAGGTCCTGCACGACATAGCGACTCGCCTCGCCACTCGCATGCAGCGCCTTATAGAGCATCCGCGTATGCAAGAAGTCATCCAGCCACCAGCGCGTATACCGATTGAACGGGAACCGGCAGTAATCGAACGCTGACCGGCCCACCCAGAAACCGCCCCGGTCGTAGCGGAAAAGGTACTCCGCCAGGGGAATATAGTCGGTGACAGGGTCGCCCCGACGGGTCTGATCCTTGACATGGAGGTAGAACCACGGGTCCCAGGCATGGCTGAAGGTCTGAGGCTGCACAGCAGAGGGCAGTTCATCCGTCATCTCGCCGGCCACGGCGACACCATGCTCCGGAGAGAACAACATCCCATCAACGTAATGGTTCGCGGGATTGGTCGTCTGCGACTGCACTGCTGCAATTGAGTCGCCCACCGACTTGTGCGGATGATATGTCGCCTTGACGAACTTCGTCGCCTCAATCAATTGCAACTCAATCAATGTCGTCACGCCCAAGCTGCCCACCGCGCCGGCCGCCCCGCGAAACAGATCCGCATTCTCCGTCTCAGACGCCTTCAGCACGCTCCCATCCGCCATGACCATCTCGACGGAGTTGATCGTGCGGTCGAAGAACCCGTACTTGAACGAGCTACTCTCGCCAGCCGTGCCAGCGAAGCCACCTCCGGCCGTGATACCAGGGAACTCCATGACCACCGGTGGCACCAAGCCATACTTCAGGGTGGCCTCCACCAGCCGGTCCATAGGCACATTGGGCTCGACTAGAGCGGTGCGCGTCTTCGTGTCGACTGAAAGCACATTGCGCAAGTCACTGATGTCGACTTCACGGTTGCGCCGGATAGGCCGCGTGCTGTTTGTCGAGCCGTGGAAGATGCGAAAGGGCTCCTTACGCTCGTAAAAGCCGCGAACACTGGACGCGATGCGCGCCACGGCGCTCTTATGTCGTTCCAAACCCATTGGCCGTGGTAATCCGGAAAGAGACGGTGGCCTCCGACATTCGTGCTTCTTCTCTGTTGTTTCGCATTTCGAAAATTTGGCTGAGTCAGCAGGTTGTCTAGCCGGATAAGGATTAGCGGCATGACTTTCTTGGTTTTCCTCTTTTTGAATTGCCCGATTAGGGAAATCAACATCATGACTGGAACATACACCTTGCAACCTGCAACGTACAGACCTATCTCGTTCAGAAGGTAAGAAGGCTAGGAGCATTAAGTGCTCGTGCTGACATATTATGAAACCCTAGATGGCTATTATTTGCGAAGACTCCCTCCTACCTGACAACCATCACTGCGCGAAACCATTATATATCCAGCCGCAACCAGGCCATTCATCGGGTTCTGCGTATGTGCCCCAGGTTGTGAAGCAATCAATTTTTCGTCACCAAGTACGCGTGAAGAAGGAATGATGCCATTGAACTTGAAGTTTGATGATATTATCCTGTCGCAATCTAGATGCCAACCTGATGCTCCCAGCTCAACTCCCTGCTACAAAGAAACCCAAAACAATCATACAAGAGACTGAAATCAATTTGCGGCATGACTCGAAGCCTCCACCGGCGGTAGAGGCGATACAGGAGATCCCTTGCTATCTACCGGAGAGTCTTGTTGCGCAGTTTGGTGTGAAGGTGTTTCCGTCGGTAACTCCACTGGTAGCTCAGCTGGCGCCGGACGCGACTCTCCATGTAAATCACCAATTGATGAATGCGAACTCGTACGATTGGATCTATCAGCCGGCAACTCAGATGTACGCGCCTCTCCCTGCGGCTCATCAACTGACGGGTGTGAACCTGCACGACTTGGCTCCTGTGCAGGCATCTCAGATGGCGGCTGCTGTTGCGCCGTAGCGGGCACCCCGACCGGCGTCGATGACGACGACTGCCCAAGCGGTGGACGAGATGCTCTTGGTTGGAATGCTTCTGAATTGAGCACGCGCAGGAGTGATTCGGCCTCCTGAGGTGGCGGAATCTCCCCGCTCATTAGCTGCGACGCCTTGACCGTACGCTGATACAGCTTCTTATTCGCGCTCCTGCGCTCGACCAACATGTTCCCCTCCAGACTGATCCCACCGAACAAGCCCTTGGTTTTGGAGTAAGCGAACATTGTCGCGACACCCTCCTTGCTGGCACCCCCTGCGACCTCGGCACTGCGACCGAGGGGGCCGAACGCGATCGACAGATTCCCGCCCAGTGTTAAGCTTCCCGACTGTGAGAACGTGCGGACAGCCGATTGATTGTTGAGAATGAAGACAAAATCCGTCAGTTCAATGCCGACCTGTCCGCCGAAGCCGCCGCCCAGCGTGGCGATGGCAGAGGGGGCCGACCACGAGCCATCAGGGAGACGGGCAATGAGAATTCCGGAGCCAAATCGGATGGAGCCGAGGAATCCAGCTTTCGTGACGGTGAAAATGACGAGGCCCTGTGGATGTATCGTGAGCTTGGTGATTTCCTCGCGCGACGGTGGATGTTGGACGCGTACCTGCGCATTGGCCAGGACCCGCGAGGGAATTTCGCGGGCAGGACTCCCCGTGAAGGACGGGTTGATGAACGATTCGAGGATCTTGCTGGCCTTTTTACACTCGCCTGTCAATAGGAGGTCAAGTCAGCAGGGTCAGTGGCTAGAACGAAGCATCAGATATACAGACTGCGCATCGACGCAGGCAGCGGATTGTGCATGCCCATCGGAATTGTGACGGATTGATCAATGATAGAGAAAACCGCTACACGACGCGAAACAGTTGAAAAATCGACCAGAAGATATCCTCAACAGAAGACAAAATTCACAACGAAAGAGATTTTCGATTTGCAGTTTTATCAACATCGATAAGGAGCGCCGGAGGGGGCTATGTCAGTCCGCCTGGTGACACTAAACCCGGCCCCCAGCGCTTAGTCTCAGGCCATGGATTCATCAACACTACGGAGTACTATATTGGCAAATCATCTCTAGTCGATATACAGTGGCTTGGGGAGGAAGACTCTCCCCTGATGATCTCTTCCATTGGTGTGAATACTATTCCTGAAAACAGCCCCTCGAACAACCGATTAATTGTCTACCAAAGCAGATCTCGCAACCACCAGATGACCAAGAACCCGCGACACACAGAGTATGCCCACAATTAAAGTTCAGCAAAAGCATGAGCGTGTTGGCAAGGGGTTGGCGTTGGCACTGCCCCGTTTCCCCCACCATGCAGCCAAACAGGAGCATTGGCTAGATCTCTTAGGGGTTTTTGGCCCCCTAAGCCGCGCTGGCATCCACTTTCTGCACACATTGCTGTGGTGGACCTGAATAGGTAGTTCCGCGCTGATCCTAAGTGCAATACTATCATGTGTGCGACAAAAATTAGCTCAAGCAAGGCTGAAATTGCTATCACCACTCTGAAGACCCCGGCACACGGCTTAAGGAGGACGAAATCAGAGGGGTCTATTATTATTATTACGAACCAGCGCCGAGGCAAGGCCGCTGAAAAGGGGGAGTTTATGCCGAGACTTCGACGGCTAACAACTGGAACGTTTACCACAAGCATACCGTTGCTAGATTAAGAAAGTTTGTTGATTTCACATCACGTCCACAGAGATCATAAAGCTTGAGCTTGAAAGGGATATAATACAGTCAGATTAATAGAGATAAAGCAGGTGAAACAGTGGAAGATATCCTCGGGAGTATCACAGTGTTTTCAACAGAAGATTCGTATGACGGAAGTGTATGCATGTCTCGAAGAATTGAGCCCACCGATGAAAAGCGTGGAATCGAAAAAAAAAAAAAAAACCAATGTCCAGCGCACCTCTTTTCTGTATGTGAGCAGGTCGCTAGCAAAATCTAGCATCCCATTTGTATACACCATCGATTATATGCCACCGGAGCGCATTTCTGCACAGGGAGAATCGAGGCATATTGCCATCCGCCAGCTACCCATGCCCTGCATCACTCTACCGCTTCAGCAGCATCCCAATTTGCCTTGCTACTTACTGGGCTCTCTGTGATAGCAAAGTCGTAGTGTCTCCACGCTCACCCTCACTCGCCGCCAGACACCTCAAGAAAAGCTCGTAGGAGTCCTTGTCGTAGCTGCAGCATCTATAAAGTGGTGACATGCCAATAACCAGCTTATTTCCGTCGAAATGTGCAGTCAGAATTCTGCCCTGACACTGCCCCATAATCGAAACCAACATGAGCTGTTTGTATATTAAATTCAATTTGTTCTCTCCGCCATATAGCCGATGGAATTGGGCGACTCACTGGTATAATAACATGCTTTTTCAGTTCTTCCTGCCCGAGGCGATATATCATAATATCTAGGATTGTGATCAACTCCTCCCGTAAGAGAACGCCCTCCTGGCCCACTACCGCAGTGTGCATGGCAATCTTCATATGAGGGGATTTCCCCCTATGGCCGGGACCAGCATGACGTCGGTGACCAGTTGTGGGTGCTAAAAACTAGTCGACCGAAGTCGATTGGCAGGCGGCAAGTCCTATCCAAGTTCAAGGCAGTTAGCGATCCGGTAATTAAACGATCCGGTACTTATGATATCAAGGGCAAGGGTGGTATTTACTCATGCCTCCAGCCTGAGATTCCCTCCAGGGATAGGCCATCAGGCTTGCGGGTACAAGACATGAGATATGACAGGTGGCTGCACACAACTTCAATTCGTCCTGCCAGGCCAGCAGGGTATCGAGCAAAAGGGCCATCTTTATCAATGGAGGACTCGGAGGAGGGGATGGATTGTATGTTATCCTTGTTCGCCATATCGATGGGGTGGCGTTGAAGATCCTGCGCAGTCATAGGACAGAAGAAGGGGCCCATACACTGGAACTCTAGCGCTGAGTCGGCGTCTGGGAAAAGCTTGACTGTGGCAAGGTTATCGTAATCAGAAGGCTCAAGTAACGATGCCATTCCGTCCTTAACAGTACGAAGAAACCCCAAGAGCAAAGCAATGTGTCCGTCTTTTCCCTCTTCCTTGGCTCTATTGTCAGCTTCGAGTCTCGGCTGGCCGCGAGAGAGCCAACCGAGAGTTCTTCTCATGAACCTATATGTAGAAGGGGAGCCTGTATCCGACATTGCGTGACTGACGGGGGTGGTGAGGGATAGAGGAGGGAAAGGTGGGAAGCGGGGGTGAGGGGGAGAGAGACGAAGGTGAATAGAATGAGAGAACCACTCACTCTGACGTCCCAGCTGGGTCATCTCCGGTTGTGTTTGTACCGGACGAAGGTTTCGGATGTTCTTTCAGGCACCCCGAGCACTTCCGCTCAGAACGATGCGGGATATCGTCATGGTCTTCGATATCAAAGTTTCTGACGCCAGTTTGTCCCTATTGCCTATCCATTCCCAACACCCTTTCAAATGCCCACACGCCGGTGCTGCACTATGGTCCTTGGTAGCAAAGCCGTTACAAAACCTAGCAGCATGGGTCCTCAATTTCGTGGCCTCTGGGAAGGGTTGAAGGACATGATACGCGAGCACAAGAGACAAAAGGGCAGAGAACACACCATCGCGTTCTTAACCAGTCTCACTGACAAGCTTGTATCAATGAAAGAGCCTTCTATGGAGGGTTATCTGCTCAACACTCTCTGGATTGACCTCCATCAAGGGCTCTCCAGGGACGGCGTGGGCTTGGGTCCGTTCTTTAACCCGTGGCCGGCGGAGCATATCAAGGCCCACAAGACTGACGGTGAATTTTATGTACTCAAAGAACTCATCGATTCTGGCTGTCCACACCCTGAAATACCCCACTGTGGTATACCACGCGTGTCTAGGTAGCGTGGTCGAGCCCTCGTTTTACTAATGCTCTGTCATCGTCTGCCACTTGGCTGCTGACGCCGAAGGAAATACTACCATACCACCATCAGATCGGGGCTCTTAGATGGCGCTCAGGATCTCTGATAAGTACGTAAAGCAGATGAAGATAACAATTGGAACGACCTTGGATATTGAATGAGACCACTCCGCCAAAACGACGAGTCAGTGGGATGGTGACTCCAGAGCTTCACCGATATTCATATTCACTTGGTGCAATGACCCCAGCGCGTGGCAGCGGCGCAAGATCGTGGCAAGGAGCTAATGGTGACACTGCAAGGTGGCCTCAATGCCTCTTCCTGCTTCGTCTATGCCTTTTTCTTTTTTCATAAACCGCTGTGTTGAACTTCCTCCCCTGTCGAATCCCATCAATCGGTCTGAGGGGAGTGTATGGACGACTACCAAGGTTTAGAAGAGGCCGAAGTTGAGTATATAGGATTGGATTGGGATACCGTAGATGAATGAGAGTGGTTCGCAGGGGAGGGTATTCAAGCCCCCCAGCAAAGTGAATGAAAGTTTCTCCTCAAGCGAAGTGAATAGTCTCTCCCCCCCAAAAGCCTCGTCTCTGCATCCTCCCTACTCCCTCTCCCACTACCTTTCAACCTCCTCCTATACAGCGACTCAATTTTTGCGGGGGACTTACCGCTCCACCCTCTGCCTGCTCCCCTAAACAAGGCCCAACTTTTACAGCTGTCGCCTCGTTAACACCGGAGTCGGTATGTTTCATCAGAAGGACCAAAAGCCGAGAGGAAAGCCCGGGTCCTTTAACGGCAGCTAGCCGCGTATTCCTTTCCCCCCCCCTCGGAAGGGGCTGCGTGGTGCCTCCGGTGCCTGCGCAACCTGGATAAGGTGAGTCGTCCCCTTGCCGCACACGCGAGGGTTCGGACTCTGACTGCGGCAGCCGAGTGCGCACGGCGGTCGCGCTCTGTGTTGGTTCATGCCCGGGCGCCGCGTCTGCGTCTGGTGCCAGGATTGCCGCTATCCGTGTGTGCCGGTGCCGGAGGCGCATGCGTTGCTGGTGAATGACGCCCTCCTCGCTTACCGTTACTGCTGGGAACTGCACCTGGTGGGCGATGCGTTGGCGCGCCAGCAGGCGTTAAAGGAGGCCTTGTTGGTGCTTAATCGTGCCATAAGGAAGTGACGCGTCCGGCACCGGACGGAGGAAGGGGAGGAGGAGCCACAGTCCGCGCTGTCCACCCCCTCTGTGGCCAGCCGGTTTGTTGACGCGCTGGTTTCGCTGCTCCGGTGGTTGTGGTCGTGATTGCTTTGGCGGGGTTGGTCGGGGGGGTCTCTTTTCTTTCTAACTAATGTGCGTCAATACCGCGGATGGGTGGGAGGGAGCGGTTTTTCATTGTCAATTCGGTGCTATATTCCTCGTAGATTGTATATACCGGAGGATGAGGACCAATGGCGCAAGCTAGTCCGTAATCGCCATCTGACTAGGAAAATGTCAGAATCCAGAAATACACCATACCAGGCGCATCTGGTGTGTGCAAACTTTTTGTGGCCTAATAGTCATTTTTCGTTCCAGAAACAAACCCATGACCTCAAAGTCATGAGTAGCGGTTCAAATGTCAGAAACAAGCAATTTGCGATTTGCATAGCGATATGGCCCAGGAGAGAACCCTAAAAGAACCTCAGGGAGACGTTGGATTGGTGCGAGCTCGACAAGTACATTGGCACAGCCAGAGAGATGCCGCAAGGCTCCGATAGCTTCCAGCGGTATCTCACTATCGTGTACGCCCGGTACAATTCTACCAATATTGATGAGAAGCACCCTGTCAGAATCCAGAAAAGCATGAAATTCACCGTACAAGACGCATCCAATGTGTTCACGCTTTTGTGGTCTAGCGGCCATTTTCATCCGATACACCCTTTATGAGCGGGCATTCGGATGTTGGTAGCAAGGTACCAGGCGCTATGCCTTGACCGTTGTGATCCCCTGGATCCCTACAAAGCAGCAGGTAAGTTTCCAAACCAACCGCCTGCATAAACCTGACGAACGGCTACGGGCTCGTATTCCCGGCTATGATCTCTCTGGACCTTCGTCATGTTGTGGATAAACTGACTTACATCTCACAGTTGAGGACCACGAAGCCCCTGACAAAGTCTTGCCGAACACTGCCTTGCTCCTCTTTCTTGAATCTCTAGAGATGCTCGCCCCGGTGCTGCAGCAACCTGGACAATGTGCCGCCCTCGCTTTGACGTTCGATTCCACCCCCCTTGCATTCAAGACTATCACCGACGGCGGAACTTGAAGCCGGATCAGATAACAAATCTTCGGTTTCGTGGAGCTTAAGCCAGCCCGCCTCCTCCCTCCCCACGGAGAGTTGATCCAGAAGCAAGAAACGGCTGAGTGTGTTGGGTGGGACATGGATATCGAGAGTGACCCTGGGATCCTTAGATCTCGGTAAGTAGGCCTTCCCGTATCCCTGGCCGTAAAGTCTAACTAAAGGCTACCAGAGCCGTTTCATGACCTCCCAATACGGTGACCAAATCTTTTTGATCATCGCCGATCCCGATCGTGGGTGGTCAGCGCATCTCAAGACTGGTCTCCCAAAAGTTTTTGACCCCGTCTTGCGACTGCAAACGTACGGTTCATTCGAACTCCGAAGCCCGCTGCATATGGAATTTGTGGCTGATATTCTGCTGTCGATTCAGGTCAAGCGAATGCGGCCACAAAGTGGGAAGAAACCAGAGGTATGGGCGGGCAGTTGGACAACCGTTCCTGGATGTGAAAGAGTTTGCTAGAAGCGAATTGCTTTTGTTGCTGCTTTTACTTGCGGATCATTCCGAGTCAAGCTGGTCAATTGAATAATTAGGCATGAAGAGGACACCTTTGTGTGTGACAAGTCTCAAATAGTGGCAAATCGAGAACACAGAGTTCAACAGTATATATCAGTCCTTGAGTCAACCATTGGCAGCAGTCAGTAGTGACCACTGCGTTACCCTTTAAAGAAGTGTTGAGTGGACGTCTTGCGACGCCTGGCT
The DNA here is from genome assembly GCA_003719415.1 of Aspergillus olivimuriae. Classification (NCBI taxonomy): domain Eukaryota; kingdom Fungi; phylum Ascomycota; class Eurotiomycetes; order Eurotiales; family Aspergillaceae; genus Aspergillus; species Aspergillus olivimuriae. The sequence goes on along the minus strand of RHLO01000704.1, from coordinate 8,540 downwards.
TCGACGCGTTTGTGAAGAACAATTCTGGTTGGGCGGATGCAGGACTTGCGGTGCAGAGAATGGCGAAGTCGGCAGCGTTGAGCGGTCACTCGGCAATGAACTGCCTGAGAAGTAGCAATTCCGCACGCAATTTCGTTAGGGCGTCCAGCCAGATGGCTTCCCAAGGGATGGAAGCCGTGGCGGACCTGAGCGGAGAGAACTCACGCCAGAGGAGCGGGGAGGCCTTCAACGCTGCCTTGACGGCAACTTCGGCGGCCAGACAGAGCAAGATCTAGTCGACGAGGTACGGCGAATCTCGAGGTATAGAAACTTATTGAATGTCATGGGATGAGCTGCTATAGACAGCAGGCCACAAACGTGCTTGAAACACTGTATAGGAATGAATATTAACCTTTATTTGCTGCTCTCGTCACTGGTGTTTCTGTCATTATAGTTGTTCAGGTAGATATCGCCCAAAGAGCATCCAATCTGGTATGTCGGGCAAAGGCGGCCCAAGTCCGGTGCTTCCTTCTCGCGTGCCGAAAGGCCATTCGGGTAGCGCCCCTTCATCGATTGAATCCGGCCCGACACGAGGAAGAGGCGACATTCCTGGAGGGAATTGCGGCCCAAGAGAGGTCCGACGATCCATAGGACCACCGACGAAGAGTTCAGGTGGCGGGGCCATAAATTGCTGCTCTGGAGAGCGCATATCCACGCTTTCGTCCAGTCGTTGGGACTGCGGTGCGAGATCTCCCAATCGGGAGGTCTCAGCGAAACTAGACGATGAATTGATGTCGAGTATATCCCACATGAGACTTTCGTCCTCTGCCGACATACGAGGAATGTTCGACGAGGTAGGCATTCGGGGGAGGACCCCGGAGGAACCATCCTGGTTATAGTACAACGATCCGTAGTTCTTGCGCCGTGCGGCCAGCTTGTTTATCCGGTCAACCTATGGCCCCTGTTAGTGACGCAATCACCCAAACTGTGACATGGAGAGAGAAGCCCTACCAAAACTCTCATGTTCGGCCAATTTATTGAAGCCTTCGTGACAAAATCAACCAATATTCGAAAATCCTCTTTCGCCTGGAAGGCAACCTGTTGATTACTCCGAACAGTATGCTCCAACTGAATAGTCGCCGCAATCGCACATAGATATCCGATGAACGGGTCATGGAGCTGCCAGTCGACTTCTGCCATTTCACGCACAAACCGTGCAATCCATCGCGAGTGAATCAAAGAGCTCTCATAAGACTTCTGCAAAAACGTCGAGGCGATGTTCCCCTCCATCTGGCGAAGTTTGGTCATCGTGATGAACGGATGGTGCAGAAGACCCTGCGTAGAGTGGAAGAGAAACTGAACACACAGCCAAGTCGAAAGATACGTGCGATACTGTGGCTCTTCACGGGCACGCCGTCGAAAATCAACATTCATATATCGATGAGTATCCGCAAAATGCGTCTCGAACTGTAGCCAGTCCGATTCCAGGCTTGCATGGGCAGAGCCAGAACGCCACGGTGGTAATGCGCCTTTGTCGAACGGCTCGAATATATACTCTGTTACCTTGCCCCATATGGCTGACAGTCGTATTAGACATGCTGTGATGCCATGATCAATTTTCTCCCCCATCTTACTTGGCGAATCATGTAATGTACCCGTGGGGGGAGGGCCGTCTTCTCGACGCGGGTCAGTAGGATTGGGAACAGGGAACGGAAGCGTAAAGTATTTGTCCGACAAACACGTTGAGTAATTTCGTGAAGAATTATAATGACGGTCCAACATAAAGTAGGCCCAGGTGATTCGCTTGCGAGCCTCTGTTTCCGTCCCATTTCGGGACGTGAGATAGACATCTTTTGTCAGTCCGGCTGATTGGAGAGTTCGCAGGCCGAGAGAAACATTTGCATATGCTCGCTGCGCTCGGCCATCCGCAAAGTCAACCTGAGCCATGAGAAAAGTACCCTGGAGGAAGGAAAGGCCCAGCTGACAGCTTTGGTATTGGTTCGAGAGAATGTTCCACGCTTTTCTCGCACAATACTCTGCAGTGGGGATGTCAGGGCCGATGGCTCCTGGAGAATTTCGACGGAAACGAGTAGTGAGAGCGACCATGGGGAAAGTGATCTCAGGAGGCAATGAACATGCATTGCTTATCAGCCAATCTTTTGAGAATACCGTGTAAGGCTGCTCATGGAAATGGTCCAAGTACGTCTCCACTTCCCATCGAATAGCGTCAGAGGGGAACGGTGATCTTATAATAGTTAATCTTGGGCTCTTCCCACATGTCCGGACATCTGGAACATACACAACTATATCCCTCTCTCCATTTCGAAAGTTAAACGCCGACAAGCTGCCCTCACTTCTTCGCCCTGGGGAGCGAAAGGTCTGAGGGTCCCTGGCTGCTTCGTTGATAGCAGTGATCTGCGGGAGGGTATTCCTGCAAGACACAACACCATGGTTACGAACATCCCCAAGACATCAAGTTCGTTCCAGCCGATGGGAAACATACTGAAGCAGGGTAGCCATCTGCTCTAACCGATCTTCCAGACGTTGAAAGCGCTCAGCGCTCGCGGTTTCCGGCTGCTAAGCACACCATCAGTTTCAATTCCGCACGAATTCAACTACAACTAACCACCGCTCGTTGCTCCCCTACAGCAGCACCATCCTGCTGCTGAGCAGACGGGGACCTCGACCGCCCCGCCCGATTCGCAGGCCCTTGAGAGGTGTACGTGCATCGTTGGCCCAACCGCTCACACAAGGAACACACAGGCTTTTCACCAGGACAGCGTGCCTTTTTCCGACTATGACGCACTTCGGGTTAGCTCGCCTGTGCTGATACATCCAAAATCTGTTACCCGAGACCGAAGTCTCAGAGGCGAACCGCCCCATCTCGGCGGTAGGGACGGCCAACGGAGGCACGCACCGGCAGGGAGCACACGCCTGACGGGTCCGTCTCAGGGAAACCTTGTGTATGCAGTAGTTGTCGTTCGACGCGCTCATGGCGATTGCAGCAAAGAGCCGTGTCTCCGTTGTCATGGAGGGTAAATTGGTGGTCGAGTCTTATCAAAAGCTGTCACGTGCACGTGGGTCCCTCGTCCATTTCTGGCTAGAGGCATCGACGCATCTGGGGGAGTATACAACGCTTCATCGTGGGATAGGAACTGGACAATTTCATTTTACGAGGATGTAGGGTCAGCTAATAAGCAGCTAATGTGGTGTGTCTTGTTTATGTGAGTTGACACACAGTTGTTGTGTCTGCTGACTGTCATCTGCTGCCTGCAGTGGTAGGTTGCTGGCCAGGGCCCAGCAGACGGGCACTAATCATGTACAATGGCTCTCAATGTAGTCAGACGATTTGATAGACTGGAACAGTAAGAAAGAGTCATTACTTGTGCTTTCTGATATCTGTTTTGGCTTTGGTTCTTTGCTCATGATAGTCGTTGTATAAACCCTGGACGATGCCGCTATACATTTGGGCTGCTGAATAATCTGGTACCTAACCTAAGCCAAAATCTTCCATTCACCAGCAAGGAGAAACCAACATCAACTTGTACCAACATATACAAATATCCTATCCATTGCATAGAGCTCCCTGCTTCTCTATCTTTACACTGTCTAGACCCTCAAAATCAAAGCCTAAAATAAACTCAACCTAAAAAGGAACCGGACCCGCAACAACCAAATCCGCGTATCAGGGAGCCGTTTTCCCGATTAGGGTATACTTTCCATTGGCAGCATCCAACATAGTACAACCGTTCTCGGTACTTTAGTACTATATCACCCACTACATACGGAGTAGGTACAGTGCTAGTAGAGGCTATCAGAAAGCCCAACTTCTGTCAAGGAGATAGCGAGTCTGACATGCAAAGGATTCCACCTCCCAGGATAGAAGTCGGAACACCAACTCCCACACAGTAGATGTACCAAATCGGGCGAACCGGATAACACGAATGCCTTGGAGCGGTTCGTCAAGGACACTGGACATATCTCCATTGGTCGTGGTCGGCGTCAATAATATACCTCTATTTATACCTAGATACCCACGATTCCATTTAGAACAGGTAAAAAGGTAGGTAGACCGGCGATCACCCTCAACGGCGAGCGATAACGCGGGGAACGCACAGACAAAGCGGGGACCAGCCGGTCCTAGCGTTCCCCTACACAGTCTGGAAGACCTTTACACGAGAAGCTATCAATCGTATACGGGCCGTCCTGACCGTGCCAGCCGCTCATGTGATCGGAGACAAGCTAGTAGGTACCTCATCCCAAGCCGGTAGACGGATGGAGACGTCCCCCGTCATCCGAGAGAAGGTGACCACAGTTCCGAAGGACTGACTTCACCACCAGCTGCAGTTGTGATCGAGATCGTCCCCATGGCGCAGGTGCGGACAGTGATCAACCCGGAAGCTTACTACATCGGCAAAGGAGAGCTGGTTCCTAACAACCCTCTTCCGGCCCCGGTGTACCGCGATGTGCTGCCCCGGCCGATCAACCGGGAGTCGGCACAGGCACTCTGTGAGGGCAACCAGTGGGAGAGGAGGGTAAGTGGTCGTATTGCTGTATGGATAAAGTATGTGTCGGACTGATAAGATATGCGGGTGATAGGGAGAATGGGGTGCGCTTTTCGATGCTCACTTTCATCCCAATACGCATGAGTGTTACGGTATGTTTCTCCGTCTCTATCTCTTCAACCGAGGAAAAGTCACTCATATACAAGACAGCCATCATACAAGGCTCATCACGCTTGGTATTAGGAGGCGAAAGCCGCAACAGTTCTCCGGGGGGTGTGGAAGTAGACGTTAAAGCAGGAGATGTTGTGGTGGTCCCAGCCGGTGTATCGCATAGATCTTTGAGCGAAGAGGGGGATTACCGATATATTGGGGTGTACCCAAAGGTGCGAAGGGGGATTTGAAATTGAAATCAAGGAAATCACTGATTGACTATAGGCCTGTCCAAAATGGCGCAATGATTTCTGCGAGGGCAAGGAAGACATGTTGAAGCTCGAAGATGAGATCAGTAAGGTCTTGTTGCCTGATCATGACCCTGTATACGGGTTTGATGGCCCACTCCCGATGTTATGGAAAAAGGCAGCACGAGGAAGCAAGCTTTAAGCATTGCGTAGGACTACCTGTTGTGGGTGATAGTCGAAACGAGTATATGTTGTGAATATCATCTCTCTTTCCTTTCCACCTGCTATCTGCCGCATCTAGTGTCTTGTATGCTGAACCCGACGGCTACTAAGATACATGATAACCTCTGAATAGTACACTTAAGAAATCGTATAGACAGGCTTGACCGTGTTCAATTCATCCTTCGTGGAATCAACGTAAAGCCAACCCCAGGATTGGAATACAACGCTCAGGCAACCGGATCAGAACCAGGCCGAGGACTTCGACTAGGAATGAACAGCTGCACAGTCTCTCTCCAGAATCCAACCGGCGGATCCGTCACCAAAGCAGCTTCTTCGTAAGCCGAAATATCACCAGCCTCCCACTGCAGGTCCACCTCATGAGGTCTCAAAAACCTCGTCCGTTTCAGTACCTTCCACCCCGCGAAGAGGAAGACCGCGAACAACAACATCGTATAATGAATAAAGAAATCGGTCGTGTTCCAAGGTGTGAAACTCACGTATCCATAGCACGTCACAATAATCAACATCCAGATCAACCCGATATAGCCACACCAGGGTTGAAAGTATCCGCGATAAGGGAGTTTGGACCGATCGAACCCTTGAGCTTGACACGCGCGGTAAAAGCAGATATAAGTACCCGACATGACCATGTAATTGATAATAGCACACGCAGTGCACAGATCAATGAGCCAGGTAAGAACCTGAGCAGAGCTGTTTGAGAGCTGTAAAAAGGACAAGAAGGGGAATGCCGACGTGATGCCCACACAATACAGTGGCACCCCACCCTTTGTACACTTCTTCAGGAAAGCTGGAGCCTTTCCATCTACAGCCAGCGCATGAAGACTCCGCGAGGCAGCATAGAAGTAGGTGTTCCCCGCCGAAAAGATCGTCGTGACGAGAAGCGCATTGACAATATGCGGTAGCACACCGACCCCCATGTTGCCCATAGCGATCACATATGGCGAAGCCGCTGCCGTGCCACTTTGCTCGGATTCCCCGGAATTGACAGCAACCAGAGTAGGGTCATTGTAGGCGACGAGGACGCCCACACACAGCGCACTTCCGACAAAGAATATACCGAATCGCCAGTAGGCCGTTTTGAAGGCGTTCTTGATATACCGACGGGGGTGTTTCGCTTCCGCTGCCACCATGGAGATATACTCGGGGCCAACACATGTGTACGAGGCGTTCCACAACGCCGCGAGAAATCCTTCGAATCGTCCCAAGGTACCGGTGTGCAAGTATTCCGCAAATGCGCCGGGGTCATTCCAATGGCGAAATCCGTACGCGTCGCCTCGGGGGTTGCCACCGACCATGGTGATAAAGGTGAAGCTGAAGAGCATGAGGATGAGGATCGCCTTGCCGCTGGACAGCCAGAACTCGGACTCGCCGTAGCCCTTGACGACGAGGATGTTGAGAGAACTATACAGATGTAAGAAGTTAATCTCATCATATCGTTTGGAGGGAAGTTTCAGGTCAAACCGCTCAGGGAGAATGCCGCATGGGATAGGGTGCACTTGGGATAGTCTCACGCATAAAGTACGATACAGGCAACACAGACAGCCTCCGGGGGGATGTCATCACGCCAAAAGGATAGCACTAGGGTGACCGCGGTAATCTCAAAGGGAATGAGGAGGGCTTCATAGATGAAAAAGTTCCAGCCGACCATGAAACCCACGGCATCATCGACCCATTTGGAGGCGAGGCGGATGAACCCCCCACTGACGGGCATGTATGTGGCCATTTCCGCCATGGAATTGTTGACCAGACCGAGCATGATGTTGTAAATGCCGTATGCGAGGAGGAGACCGCCGGGGCCGGCTTTCGTGAGAGCCTCTCCAATGGTCACGAACAGGGCGGTGCCGATGGATCCGCCAATGCTGATGAGCTGAATCGGTCGCTGGGATAGTCTACGTTGCAGCCCATCGACGTTGCTTTCTCCGAGGAGAGCCCCGGTGGCAATCTCCGGAGCAGCATTTGGGGCGTTTTCTGGGGAGGTCTTGTCGGACACTTCGGCGGTCATGTTGGGAATTGGGCTCGTTCGCAAGGGCTTAGACGGCGTTGCGGACATTGGTTTGCTCAAAGGCTTCGTATCATCAAGAACGGTCATTGCAGTGACTGGGACTGCCGGGGAGGATTCGTCCAGGTACCGGTTCTAGCATATATTCCATGCCGTCTGGAAGTATCAGATGGGCCATCTACGCATTCCACTATGACGGAAAGAGAAGCCTTATGATGCATCTGTGTTCATTGGCTCATGGCCGTTACTAAGTTCTGGGTATAGTTGGACTATCTTATAGTCATTATCTCTGCGTGTAGAGCTAAGAACACCCTCCCTTCGGGGATTGGCTTTTACGGTCGACGACGAGACGGAAATTGGGCACATTTCCACCGACTACCCCGCAAGTTCGGTTTAGACCAGCCGATGATCTCCGTCGAGCGTGACGGGAGGCTTATTCGCCCGGTGGACACGGGAGATAGTGAGCATCTATGTGGTAGATTGTCAGACGGGTCATCAAGACGGTTGCGGTGATCAGCAACCGTCGGCGCACGGCTGTGGGAGCCGATCCCGATTCTGGCCCCAATTGCCAGCACCACAGCGTTATCTCTTGACGTGGTCTAGTGGATGATGATACCGGTGATTCAAGGGTTAGAACGAAATATATCAGCCGGACCTCTCGCGCCATCATGGAGCTCTCCGGTCTCGTGCATCAATCCCTAAAAACAGCCTGAATCACCGCCAACATCTCCTTTTGCCTTGGGTTCACCGCACCTATCACTCCTCGTCACATCATCAAGAATGAGCACTTCAAACAACTACTTTGGTCTCGGGGCTGTCAGGGACCAAGCCAAGGAATTTGGCGCCGGAAGTCTCGCAGGCCTGCCAGGCTCGTGGTATACTTCATCGGAAATGTACGAGCTGGAGCGACGCGCCATCTTCTCCAAGAAGTGGCTCCTCACCACCCACCGTCTGCGGTTCGACAAGACCGGTGACTGGATCCGATACGACATGGCCGGATTCCCCTTCGTTCTGGTCAAGGATCGCGAGGGCAAGATTAATGCATTTCACAACGTCTGTCGCCATCGTGCGTTCCCCATCGTCACGGAAGATCAGGGGACCTCCCGCATCTTCTCCTGCAAGTATCACGGGTGGTCGTATGGGTTGAATGGCAAGCTGGCCAAGGCTCCAGGATACCAGGATCTCGATGGGTTCGACAAGAGCAAGAACAATCTCTTTCCCATTCATGTTCATGTCGACGAGAAGGGCTTTATCTGGGTGAATATGGATGCGAAAGAGACGCCCGAGGCGGCCTGGGAGAATGACTTTGGCGACATCTATTCTCGACCTGCTTTCTCCAGTGTGAACTGGGAGGACTACCAGTTTGATCATACCGGGGATCTGGAGGGTGCCTTCAACTGGAAGATCTTGGCCGAC
>RHLO01000702.1:0-18040 GCA_003719415.1 Aspergillus olivimuriae | reverse complement strand
GGCGAGGGCGAGACGGGGAGGGGGAAAAAAAAGCGAAAGACAGACACAATAGATGGATTGGCTACAATTCTTATTATTATTGGACAGGCAGACACATTGGCTGCTCAGAAGACCGATGTGCCAGTGGAACCACACACTATATATAGGGTGGGTTCACGACGGATCAAATCAGCATCATCCATGACATCCATCTCGGCATCTATCTGTCTCCAGAATTCCACCGGCGACGGTCGGGACACTCTCCCCGCGGTCTCCCGTCGTCGGATACCTTGGTCGTTCGGGGTATTTATGGAAACAATAATCATCTGGCGACATCGAATAATCGTGCCGCGACTGGGGAGCCGAGGGGGGCGATGCCTGGTGTCCCTGTCGTCAGCACCGGGTCCACTCGATGATGATGCTGCCACAATGGGATGCAGATTCGGTTCTTTGCGGGCTGCTCCGAAGCTCCGGGGCCAAGGGATTCAGCTAATGCTTCATGCAAGGCAACGGAGGGGAGATCGACAACACAGCGCTTTAGACTCTGGTGGCGCCCGATCCCTCGGCGAGCAGAAAAGTCGCAGCAGCAACCTCGACGACCATTGCGAGAATGCAAAACTCTGCCGGTCTTGCTGGGAAACCCACGGATCGCAAAGCCATGGGCAACGGCGTCCATGTCTCCATTGCTGTGGCGGACAATCCTCGCCATGGCCAATGAAGGCCATGACGCCGAGGACCCTCCCGTAAGCTTCCACGATCGAGTGGGTAGGGAAGCCGCTAGACGCCATCCCGTTGGATAGCTTGCGCTCAGGACGACGCGCATCTGGTGGAGCAGACGAGCCCTGGGACCGGCGGGTGTCCCTCTTGGCTGGTCAAGCGAGCCTTTACTCAGTGTGATTTGTGGCGGCGAGAAAGGGAGAGAAGCGAGGGTTCCACCCCAGTGGAGCGCAAGGCACAGCCAGGACCCGGATTTTGGGGTTTTATCCCAAACAATCCCATCCACCATCCCCGGCGTCCAGATGATCACGACGGGACATGCGAATCATGCAGGGGAGAAGGGAGTGGTCCACGCCAGGGTTGTGTTGATCGATTCAAAGGGTTGCGAGGAGAGCGCACTCAGGGCTTCGACGGTCAGGTGATCCCGCTGCCCGCGCAACCAGCATCCAACAACACAAACAGCCGGATGCAAAGCTGTTCATATAGTACTTGTCTTGCTGCCGGCAAGAGGCGCAGGCAGCTGCATACGGAGTATTCGCCCGGGCATTCATAACTTCGCCTGCCCATGCTAGGATTCCTACGGAAGGGTCCATCTCCGCGTGGAGCACGAGCCAATCTCCGGTCTGCCATGGTCCGGAGGACGCTCACGCGCTTCTCCCACACGCCGACACATGGAGCATCCAAGGTGCGGTTGGCTGGTGTGGCTAGTGTGATGCGCTGTACAGGCCCCTCCGCGGCATGAGGTGTCATCTACGGAAGACCTACGGACATAGACGATCGGCGATGCTCGCCTCTGCAACCCCTGAAGATCGGTTGCCAGTCCGGGGAAAACATGTTCATCGTTCTCGGAAATCAAGACAGCAGAAAAACGAAGAGGGAATCGGAGGCCATGGATTTACATCAGCCGCCATCCCACATGTAGTACTTCTTTCTAAGCGTCCAAGAGAACTCGTCGCGGAAATGCCAGCGTCCTACACCCGAGTCACCTCCAACCCAGCCAGCTTGCCCTCACGCCGCCAATCTTCGACCACCTGCACATAGCTGGCGATGCCTTCCCCCCAGATGGCGAGCCGCGCCCCGCTCATCTGCTGCTCCAGACTCATCGCCTTCCCAGCCGCGCCTTCTTGGTTGTAATAGCCGGGAGTGCAGGCGACAATGGCACCCATCGCGCGCGCACGCGACATGACCTGCAGCGCCCAGTCCTCTTCTGCTGCGCGGGAGGGCTCAATGGTGACTTTGCTTGCAGTTTCCGGCGGGCTCGCTTGGCGAACCGCCTGGGAGACGATGTATCCGACGTGTGTGGAGAGTTGGTCGAGGACATACATCTGGTTGGCACAGGCGGCGGCTTGGTTGGGTCCGGGGAAGAAGAGATTGGGAAAATCTCGCGTCACCACCCCATGCAGCGTGGCCAAGCGAGTCTGCCACTTCTCCTGCAGGGACACGCCATTGCGGCCGGTCACCATGATATCGCCCCGGGAGGCTGGATCCATTCGGGTCGTGGTGTACCCCGTCGACAGGACGATCACGTCCAGGGGGTACTCGGTGCCATCCACCACGATTCCGTGCTCGGTAAAGTGGTCGATCTGCTTGCCCCGGATGTCTACCAGCTGGACATGGGGCTTGTTGAAGGCGGGGAGATAGTCGTCATGGAAGCACGGTCTCTTGCACCAGCCGGGATACCAGGGCTTCAAGGAGTCGGCCAGCGCCGGGTCTTCCACCGTGTCCTCTACGCGAGCTCGAAGCCGCTCCTGGCGGTTGAGGTCACTGTCAGTCATCTCCGCCATGTATCCGGGCGCCAGGCTTCGCTTGCCCCCGACCAGCACACTGAAGGACGGCATCGTCGTCCAGCCATCACCCACCATGTCGGTGGCCGGGCGGTCCGGGTCATTCCCGGTAAATGCGTTGAAATTCTCCATGCGTCGTCGCTGCCAGCCGGGCCCCTGCGATACGACCTCCTTCTCCCACCAGATGGGGTCCGTCGGTCGATTGTTCCGCTGGTCGACGGACGATGGCGTCCGCTGGAACACCACGAGCTCTTTCGCCCATCGAGATAGCTGGGGAACGACCTGGACCGCCGTGGCCCCCGTCCCGATGATGCCCACCCGTTTATCCCGCAGGTTGGTCAAGTCGGGGTTTTCGGGAGACCCGCCCGTGCAGTTGTAATCCCAGCGGGAGGCGTGGAAGATCGGGTTCTTGTATGCGCTGACGTTGGGGAAGTCCGGCATTTTGGGGCCGGCGAAGGTCCCGGAGGCAAGAATGACGAAGTCCGCTGTCAGCTGTACGGGTGTCGGTTCTTCCGATGCATCATTTCGGCATGCTGTGGCGGTCCAGTGGTTCTTTTGGTCATCCCACTCGAGAGTACGCAGCGAGGTCTCAAAGATGGCCCTCTCGGTGAGGTCCCATTTTCGGGCGATGAGCTCGGCATATTCGCGCAGCTCGTTTCCCTGGACGTACTTGTGTCGGGGAATGTAGCCTGTCTCTTCGAGCAATGGCATATAGATGTAGCCTTCCACGTCGCACATCAACCCTGGGTAACGATTCCAGTACCAGGTGCCTCCAAACCCACCGGCCGTGTCCATGAGGACGAGGTCGTCGGCCGAAAAGACGCCGGATTGGATCAAGCGGACCGCGAAGAGGAGGCCACCAAAGCCAGCCCCCAGGATCAGAACGCGATGATGACCCTGCTGGAGCAGCGACGACGTTCGGGGGCGGTTCGATGGGGCGTGCACCCAGGGATCCCGCCCAAAGGCCTTGAATCGGTCATTGGTCGTAATCTCCACGTTCTTGGTGTCGCGAGCCTCGAGCTGCGTCGCCCGCTCGGATTGATACCGCTGCTCTGCCTTCTCGCAAGCCTGGTCAGTAAGAATCGTTCCCATAGTGTCACAGGCTCTCTTCTATCAGCCGCGTTGTTGTCGCAGGTGGGGAGAGATAACTTTTCTGCCGCAGTGTCTCTATCCAAGTCGTAGAGGGCAGTCATCGTGGGAGCAGAGCAGACGCGGTCACCCGGTCATATATACTTGAAACGTGCGTGTCGGACAGGGACTCGGTGCGACGTTGGGGGTTGGGAACAGGCCCTGGTCCTAGGAGATGCAGATCCCACTTGACGCCCATCGTATTTGATCGTATTCTGGCCATGTTCTCCAGTCCTTCGCAGGCTTGGCGAACGGAACGAGTGAACACCCGAGAGCACCCCGGACGATAATGCACCATTGGACCGTATAGATTCCAGGCACAGACCCCACGGACACTGACAGATGGCCTGCCGCTCTGAAACGATCGGATGCATCCGTGAAGACCAGGTCGAGAGCATATACTGCCGTGCCGTCGTATCTATCGGCTCTTTCGAATCGAGGTCCCTTCTACACACGGACCATCGTCGAGGGACGATCAGGGGATTAGGGTGCTTATGCTGCACTAGGCGCAGTATTTCGTCAGGTTACCCGATGTTCTACGTTCCGAAGCCGTGATGGGGCTTTGACTGGCCATGATTATCATTCACGGCTTTATCGTTGCGATCCGTGGTGGATTTACTTGCCGCTATATCAGCATCCATTCCCGTCACGCAAGCTGATACCATGTACGAGCATCAAGACGGGAGTCTTGCTCGTGAGATTCTTTTCTATCCACGCAGGAGCATCGTATGAGTGTCTATCGCTTCGTCCAACTTCTTGGTGCTCACCACAGTCATGTAGAGTTATATACTGCGGTTAGGCCTCTTCCACTACGTATCGAAGATGGACTGGAGTCCGTTGCCTTCTGAACTTCCGAGACGCCAACTCAGATACACGTCTACCCACAATACCGACGACAATATTGACAAGGCTTATTTGCAAAACTACGCATGGGTGAGGAATTTCGGCGCGGAATAATATCTTATCCACAGGAATCACATCCCCCATTCGTTATCCGAATATCACCGCAACAGTGCAAGACAGATTCGGCCCAAATAGAACCGTTTCAATTGTTTCTTATATGATAGAAGACATCTATATTTCGTCTACGCCTTGAAGAGGTTGTAGCCGCTCAGAAGTCGACAGGGTCTTCGATAAGAGCGGGTTGATGTCCAGCTGAACATTCTGAAAATATGGGAGTCTGGTGTGACCGCGATCTATATATTTGTTCCGACAGTGACAATAACTCTCCTCAGCACGATCCGACTTAACCACTCAGCATCAAGCGGTCTTCGGCGCCGCTCGCCAGAAACGTGCTCACCAAGAGTATACATCCCGCCACTCCATAGAATTCTACATGCCATGAGTGCCTGTGTAGAGTCGAGAGAATACTGAGGGTATTGTTGTGCTGAGTCAGCGGCGTGACCGGCCGTACCCTAATCCAAGTAATGACCCAACTTGATGATGTTCTTCCCTTCACGATCCAGCAACATGGAGCTCATTCGCCTCTTTGTCATCCTCGCCATCTACCTCGGTATGCCCTCTGCTTATGCCCGCAGAGTCCATCGTTCTGACCCCTTGCAGCCTTCCGCTACTATCAATCGCGCAAGTCCGACTCCACCGCCACCATGGCTCACGGCAAAGTCATCGAAGTCGATAAGTCTGTCCCTCCGCGAAACCCCTTTCTCGAAGTCGCATCGTGGACAGTCACTAACCTCCCTGTCGCCTCCAGCCCGGTCATCTTCAAGGCTCTGACCTCCTCCGGTCCCGTCGTGGTCGATTTCTTCGCGACATGGTGCGGCCCGTGCAAGGCCATTGCCCCCGTCGTCGGAAAGCTCAGTGAAACCTACCCCAACGTGCGCTTCATCCAAGTCGATGTCGATAAGGTCCGCTCCGTCGCCCAGGAAATGCAGATCCGCGCCATGCCGACCTTTGTTCTGTTCAAGGATGGTCAGCCATGGGAGAAGCGCGTAGTGGGCGGCAACATGAAGGAGTTGGAGGAACAGATCAAGGCCATCACCGCATAGACTGGAGTTTATCAAGGCTGAATACGATCCTGTCTGCTGTCCATCACATCTACCGGTCTCTTATACGCTCAAAGCACATCCGGAGCGCCCTCCACAGCACTCGCGGTTGCCACGCGACGCGACGCGCCGCCAATCCTACCTCTTTCTTCGCACTGGCGCCCACAAAAACATAACCAACTTGTATCATCGGCCGGCACAGGCATAGATATGTCAAGAAATCAAACACGTTGGCGCAGTTCCCAGAGCTGGAAATAATACAATTGGGGTCTGTAGAGAATCGCGACCGCAATGAGTCAGACGAGACCACCACTTCCCAATCTGCCTCGCCGATGGCGCATAATATATGCCGGTAGCTCCTCTCGCCCTCATCAGTGCTGTGACAGACCCCGCCATCGGCGTCAATCATAAAGCCCAACAAGCAGAATCGATAAGCCCCGCATGTCGGCGGCGACCCGGCCGTGTCGAGTGCGGTTAGGGCGACGCCAACTGTGGGGAGGAACCACACCAGGCTGGATGGCCTGTTTCTCCCCATGGTTTCATGCTGGACGAGGCTGTTGTTGCGGCCCAGCAATGTGTATATAAATGGGTTTCTCCCAGACTCTGCGGGGATGGGCAACCTCCCCGGTGATTTCCCTCCAGCTGGTACAGTAATGGCTTCAGCATCCCAGACCCCGAACCCAGACGGTGAGTGTGCGTGCTTTCCACTCGTGCGCCACCAATCTGATCCTTGCTTGTTGGACCAGCGATTGTCGTGGACGGCACCGACTTTGCGCTCAACGGCCGCAATGTGTCCTACCGGTTCCATGTTGACGCCAGCAGCGGCGACCTGCGATCCGATCACTTTGGCGCCCGCGTCACCGGCCCCATTCCGATCGACCCGACGCCTATCGTCGACGGATGGACCGGCATGCCGGACCGCGTGCGACGAGAGTTTCCCGATCAAGGTCGAGGCGACTTTCGCATTCCTGCCTTGCGCGTGCGTCAGGCCGACGGACACACGGTGACGGCCTTGCGGTATCAATCGCACGACATCCTCGCCGGCAAGCCGGCTCTCCCGGGGTTGCCCGCCACGTTTGGCACGGCCCAGGAGGTGTCGACGCTGGTGGTGCGGCTGTACGATGAATACAGCGCGGTTGGAGTGGACCTCTACTACTCCATCTTCCCCGAATACGACGCCATTGTCCGCCGAGTCCAGATCACCAACCAAGGCCGCGGTACGATCTCAATCGAGGCGCTGCACAGTATGAGCGTGGATCTTCCGTGTGAAGACATGGACATGATCAGTCTCCGGGGCGACTGGGCTCGAGAGGCCCATCGGGTGCGACGCAAGGTCGACTATGGGGTTCAAGGGTTCGTGATGCACTGTTATCTTGGCTGATGATCGTCGGTCCAACTACTGACCATGACTCTGCGCAGATTTGGCAGTACCACGGGATTCTCCTCGCATCTTCATAATCCGTTCCTCGCCCTGGCCCGGCCCTCCACTACGGAAGCCCAGGGCGAGGCATGGGGCTTTTCCCTGGTCTACACCGGTTCGTTCGAGGTCAACGTCGAGAAGGGGTCGCAGGGCCTCATCCGTGCCGTGCTCGGCTTCCATCCCCACCAGCTGTCGTGGCCGCTCCGTCCTGGGGAGACGCTGGCATCGCCCGAGTGTGTGTCTATCTACTCCTCGACCGGTCTCGGTGGCATGTCTCGCTCGCTGCACCGGTTGTACCGCCACCACCTGATGAAGAGCCAGTTTGCCAATGCCACCCGCCCGGTACTGCTGAACAGTTGGGAAGGACTGTACTTTGACATCGACGAGAGCAGTATGCTCCGGATTGCGCAGGAGTCTGCCGCGCTCGGAGTCAAACTCCTTGTGATGGATGACGGGTGGTTCGGCAAGGAATATCCTCGTGTCTCGGATGCTGCAGGCCTGGGCGACTGGATGCCCAACCCGGACCGGTTTCCCCACGGACTGGCCCCGATGGTCAACGAGATCACGGCATTGAAGGTAGCCAGCTCGTCAGAAAATCTCCAGTTCGGCATCTGGGTGGAACCAGAGATGGTGAATCCGCAGTCGACCCTGTACCAGGAACATCCGGACTGGGTCCTGCATGCGGCGGCATATCCACGGACGGAACAACGTAATCAGCTGGTGTTGAATCTGGCGTTGCCCGAAGTCCAGGAATTCATCATCCAGTCCATGTCGGATCTGCTTCACAGCGCCAACATCACGTACGTCAAATGGGACCACAACCGGCCGATGAACGAGACCCCGTCGCCCAGCGCGACGCACGCCTATATGCTCGGCATGTATCGTGTCTTTGATATCCTGACGACGCGCTTCCCCCAGGTCATCTGGGAAGGGTGTGCCTCTGGCGGGGGCCGATTCGATCCAGGCATCTTGCAGTACTTCCCGCAGGTGTGGACCTCGGATGACAGCGACGCGGTGGAGCGGATCTTCATCCAGATGGGCACGTCCCTCGCCTACCCGGCCAGTGCCATGGGTGCTCACATCTCCGCGGTTCCCAATCACCAGACCGGACGGACCACCCCGTTTACCTTCCGCGCTCATGTGGCGATGATGGGCGGGTCGTTCGGCCTCGAACTCGACCCCGGCGAGATTGCTCCGGAGGACAAAGCGCTGGTGCCCGAGTTGATTGCCCTGGCGGAGAAGGTGAGCCCGATCGTGGTGACGGGGGATCTGTGGCGTCTGAGTCTACCTGAAGAGTCCAATTGGCCGGCGGCGCTCTTCATCTCGCCGGATGGTGCCCAGGCGGTGCTCTTCTACTTCCAACTGAGCCCCAACGTGAACCATTCTATGCCGCGCGTCCGATTGCAAGGGTTGGATCCGCAGGCTCGCTATCGCGTGGACAATGACGGGCCGTACTCCGGAAGCATGCTCATGAATTTGGGCTTGCAGTATTCGTTCCGGACCGAATACGGCAGTCGGGTGGTGTGGCTGGAGAAAGTGCAGGATTAAAGGGGCACTGGTGGCGGACGATGATGCGTGGTACATGTGTAGCGCATGGCAATTCATAGTGCAGACTACCTCAATGCATCCTGCGATTGCAAGGCGAATATGACAAATCCTCTTGGTAGACGCGTTGGATTGCGATGCTTGCGATGCTTGCCCAAAGTGCTCGATGACAAATGACGTCGGCGATCGGGGTCCGTCAGCCCGACCGACCCCGAGCTGACACGTTCATCGCTTACCTTACGGATTACTATCTACCTTACCTACTCCGTATAGTATTGTAGTAGGTATTATTCCTGTCTCAAAGGAATACGAGGTCGGCGCCTATCGGCCATCGGGCGGTCCGGCTGCCGAGCACGACGACGATGACGAATCGAAGTATATAACGAATCGAGGTATAAAAGACCTCCACTGACGACCTCAACACACCATTCTAAACCATACTCAATACCCAATCTGTCTAAATCTCAATTCTCATCCATCATGTCTGTCCGCAAAGTGATTGTCTTCGGCCCGACCGGCGGCGTCGGCTCAGCAGTGGCTCGCACCGCGCACGAGCAAGGCGCACAAGTCTCCCTGGCGATGCGCGATCCCTCCAAGTCGATTCCCCGGCTCGATACGTCTTCGACACCGGAGGCTGGCCTCTACCAGCGCGTTCAGGCCGACCTGTCGCAGCCAGAGACCGTCCGCGCCGCCGTCACCCAAACCGGTGCGCAGTACGCCTTCATCTACATCAATTTCGGCGCTCCCGACCACATGCGGGCGACCATCCAGGCCCTCAAGGATGGCGGCATCCAGTCGGTCGTCTTCCTCAGCAGCTTCAGCGTCCAGGGGGAGCTGGACCGCATCACCCCCTCCGATCCCATCGCCTTTGCCCATGCGCAGGTCGAACGGAACCTGCAGGAAGTCTTCGGAGAGAAGGCCTTTGTAGCGGTGCGCCCGGCGTTCTTTGCCAGCAACTGCTCGTGGTGGGCCAGCCAAGTCGCCTCGGAACCGGCGGTCCAGACGTCGTTCCCCGACGTGCAGGCCGATTTCATCTCGCCGGACGATATCGGCGCCGTCTGCGGGACCATCCTGGCCGGGGCTGCCCCGGTGCCTCAGGAGAATACGGTGTTTCTTGTGGGGCCCGAATCGCTGGCCGTTCGAGATGCTATCGGGGTCATGGCGCGTGTGTTGGGGAAGGATGTGCAAGTGACGCAAGTGAGCAACGAGGAGTGCGTGAAGGTGTTGATCACTAAAGGTCATGTCCCACCGCCCATTGCTGAGCATTTGGTGTCCGATTTTGCGCAGCTGGGAGATGGTGAGGCGTTCTTGCATGCACCTAACTTTGCTGCTTCGCGGGGGAACATTCAACGCTATCTCCAGCGTCCTCCGATGCGGTTTGGAGAGTGGGTGGAGTTGCACAAGGCTGAATTGTGGCCTTGAGGGGGGTTGTCTGGATGTCAGGAATCACGACCCAGGGGGATGGTGTTGGGCGGAGTTGATCAGGATGTCAAACCGGTCCCAGTTGAGGCCCTGGGTATTGATGGGATGGATGGTATGGATTGGACTGGTTGGGGCTGCTTTTGTGCTCCGAGTGTCTACAGCGTGTTGGCTTGTGTGATTTACAGCAATACTATCGTAATATGGAAAGCTAAGAATAGCATTCTCCAATTAATCAATATTTGGTCAGGACACTGTATACATGTGATCTGGGTGCATTCGAAGATAACGACACGAGAAACAGACAAGCCAAAGCAACGCATCATCGAATCACGACCTCAGCTCAACTGTGACCCTTACATCCTATCCCGGTGCGTTACATACGAATCCTAGACTGAAGCGCCTCAATGGCAAGTTCGCGAAGCGCTTCATCCGGGTGAGGGTGGTCATAGCGAATCTCGACTCGAATCACCGTGTAATCAGGGGATGCGAGTGGTGGCGGGTCAAACCACCGGGCAAAAGGGCGGCCGTGCTGGAGGGATTGAATCATTTGAGATCGCTGTTGCTCTTCCGATCCCGGTGAGACTCGAATGCCCACCCAGATCGACACCCATTGTTGGCCGTCTTTGGTGTAGAGGTGCATTTTGGCAGGAGTCTGTTGGTCGGGAAGTGCGTGAACTGGTGAGCGGGGCTGGGTTGGAGAATGCGAGTTCGGGTTATGGTGAATTGTATCTCGTTGACGGTGCTGAGCCAGAGGCTCTTTTATATCTACACAGATCAGACGGTGGCGAGGGTTATCGGGGTGCAGGGCAAGTCCCTCGAAAGAACAGGCTGACAATGGAGATATACAAAGCCCCGAGGCGCGTCCACAATGAAGGTTCCCCTTGTATGCCATGAGAACTGGCAATTTCCCTGTCACAGACCAGGGCAACCGCCTGATCCTTCGATTCACGGACAATAGAATGGATTGAGCCCTAGCAGTTACACTTTTGCTCAGATGACAATGAAATGTTGAAGTCAGGAGAAACCAGAATAACAAAGAAGCTGGACTGAAGATGCTTTCATCCCGGCCACTGTCATTGAGCCCGTATTTTGATTGAGAGAGTATGTACATTGTCCCCTCCTTGCCGACAGAGAAAACAGGCAAGACGGCCACAGCCACGTCCGTTCAGACGTCAAAAGACCCGTTGAGACGAATATCGCGACTGGAAGCGCCCACATACACGGTGAACGTGCCACTCGGAACCACCCACTTCTGCTGGCCCACGTCCCAATAGCTGATATCCCGGCGCGTCAGCTCGAATTCGGCGACGACTGATGCGCCGGCGTCCAGGGACAACTTGGCAAAGCCTCGCAGCTGCTTTGGTGGCGTGGCAGGGGCTGAGGACGGGAAACCCAGATAGAGCTGGGCGACTTCGGCGCCAGAAACATCGCCGACATTGCTCACGGCCGCACGGATACTTCCCACCGTCGCATACAAATCGGCCGCTCCACCAACCTCGACCGGGCCGGAAGTAGGGCCCGATGTCGCCTCGACACTGATGCTGAGGTCGCTGTAATCAAAGTCCGTGTAGGCTTGTCGCACAGTTAGCGTCGTTGATTTATTCAATCACCGGGAAGGATGGACAGCAACATACACAAGCCAAAGCCAAACTCATATCTCGGCGTAATCCCATACTGGTCGAAATGGCGGTAATCGATGAAAACGCCCTCTGGGAAGTCGTCATCACCACCCCCAGCCACCCAAGTGAGTCCGTAGTCTGCTTCAGACCGGCCGATGGTATACGGCAGTTTACCGCTGGGGGTGACATCCCCATAGAGCACGTCGGCCAGCGAATTGCCACTCTCCTGTCCGGGGAGCCCAGCCCACACAATAGCAACCACATTAGGTTGGGCCAGAATGGTTTCGAGAACAACAGGGCCGGTGCTATGGACCACCACAATGGTTTTCTTGTTCACTGCCGCCACGGCTTTCACCAGATCGTTGCCATTGTGCCACGGATCCAGGTTGTTGCGGTCCCCAGCATGACCTTCGACAGTGATGTATCTATAGCCAGTCAGTACACCGTGCCTCTCCCTGGCTCGAGAAGCTCGCCACTTACCCTTCTCCAGAGTCGGCGGAGATGAAGACGATGGCCGTGTCCGCCGAGCTGGCTGCCTGCGCGCCGGCAGTGGTGTCGTCCGTGGTGCTCGTCACAATGGTGGTTCCGGTACTCGTCGCCCTCGCTTGAATGGCCTCGAGAGGCGATATGAGATACTGCAGTTGGTCAGTGCCGGCCTATCGGACAGGATGGAGCCACATACTGGGAACTCGGCCGTGCCGCTACCCCATCCCTGCGCCAAGGTGCCCTTGTTGCATCCGCGATCAGTGCATGCGTTCGCGCCATCCGGGTTGACAATCGCATCGGACCCAATGATGGCGATGCTGGAGGGGCTTCTCAAGGGTAGCGCGTGATTGGCATTCTTCAGGAGAACAATGGAATCGCGTGCCACCTGGCGCGCCAGCTCGGCATGGTCGCCCGTCACATCGACTGACGCCCGGCCGCCGTTCCACGAGTTGAAGGCTACGGGAGGATAGCCTTGATCCTGCTCGAGGAGGTACCAGGCGGCCAAGATGCGAGTGACCATGTCATCCAGACGCTCCTGCGGGACTGCGTTGTTGGCCACTGCATTCACCAGGTTGTCATCCCAATAGATACTGCCGGGGGGCTGGTTGAAGTCACTCCCGGGCATGGTCATATCCAGGCCACTGTTCGCGCTGGCCACCGTGCTGTGCTGGGCGTTCCAGTCACTCATGACGTAGCCGCGGAATCCCAGCTCCTGCTTGAGGAGCGTGTCCATGACGGCTTCGTTCTCACAGGCCCAGGTGCCATTGACCTTGTTATACGAGCACATCACCGAGGCGACATTCGCCTTGACAGCGTCGTAGAAGGGCCAGAGGTAGATTTCGTGCATTGTGCGATCATCTACATTGGAGCTCATGGTCTCTCGGCTGTGTTCTTGTTCATTGAGGATATAATGCTGCCGAACAATTGAGTCGAGGACGCGCGGGATGGCGGGATTATGGCACTTACTTTCGCACACGCCTGCACTCCCGACGACTGCATTCCCTCGATCGCCGCCCCCATGGCAATGCCACTGAGGTAGGGATCGGAGGAGAAGCCTTCCCAATTTCTGCCCGCGGAGGGAATCTTCCCGAGGGCCCCGGCGACGGGGGCCAACTGCACATGAATCCCCAGGCCCTTGGCCTCCGCTCCCATCGCCGCGCCCCGGGCGTGAATCAACGCGCGGTCCCAGGTGGCACCGGCGTTGATGGCGGCGGGGAAGACGGTCACTGGATTGGCAAAGCGAATGCCCAATGGACCATCCTGCAGACACAGCGACGGGTAGGCAATGGACTGGGGGGCATATGTGTTGCCCACACAGGGACCTCCCTCCCATGTAACGCCCGACACAATGCCGGCCTTCTCACTTTGGCTGAGACTGTTCAGATCGGCCAACGCCTTTTCATAGGCGACGTCCCAGGTCGACAGGGCCTGGGTCAGTGTCGCCGCCGCGAGCACGGCCGCGGTGGCTGAAGGAATTGCAGAACGCATGCTGGACCAACTGGAGGCAAACCGACGCATGAGCTCGCATCCTCATGGACGCTCGGGGGGATGGATGTTAAATAGGCATGGCCGGCCCCTCTCAGCCCAGACGGAAGAACGCCCGTGGTGGCATTGCCCAGACATCGATGCCGATCCAGGACCGGTGTGATCGTCTGATGCAACACTTTGGCACATCGCGTGAGAGCGAGCGGGCACCCTCCTGGTTGGCTGATCGTAGCCAGGACCAGGAACCAAACTGGTTGCACCGCTCTGCAGTCGGACATCCAGAGTGGAAACATTCTTCTCAGCGCGGGAACGCTGGGCGCCTTCGTGTTGGCGTTTACGGTGTGTCGGATGACCCGAGATGGTGGCTGCGAAAGTGGTGGATGATCACCACCTCGCCGACCCTCCGTGTCTATCTATCCCAGATGAAGAACCGCGTGGCTGATGATCGACATCCCCCTGCCGACATTCAGCTACGGCGCGTCTGCTCCATTCGGCAATCCTGGGATAGGGCTCCGACTTGGCTGTGGGGAAGACGGACGAAGCACCGGTTTCATGTTGAAAGAGGCAACCGAATAGGCTAAATTGTACAATGTCCATCATGCTGGGCGGCATTCTTGGTAGGTCTGTGTTGCAATAAGCAAATCTAATAATGGATAGATCAATCGTCAATATCTGCTGCTGATCCTGGGCCATGCGATCCTGGCAGTGCCAATCCAGCTGGTGCATCTCCCGGCCGAAGCACAACAAACCCGACGAGACAACGTGGACTATTTGCGACAGGACCGGATTGACGTGTTTTTGGGACGAGCATGCCAAGAAATGCAGACAATGTGGCGCAGACGGTGGCTGGCGGATTATTGATCCCTTGAGGATCATCGCCGTGATCAGACTCCTACCGTCATTCCTTCACACACCCGGCAATCATGGCATCAGGTATGCCTTCCACGTCTCTGGAGGACGAGGAACACGATTTCCTGCTGCACCCCTCCGATCCAGAGGGACGATCCAGCCATGAGGGGTCGGAGATTCCATCGGCGGGCAGCGATGGCGCGCCGGTGCGCCATCTGGGACTGTTGTCGACCATCTTCCTGATGTGACATTTCCTCCCCCCCGTCGCGTCAACGCCCCATCAAACTGATGCCAGACAGTAGAACCAACCGAATGATCGGGACGGCTATTTTCTCCACGCCATCCTCCATCGCCGCCTCGGTGGGAAGTGCGGGCGCCGCGCTGGCCCTCTGGCTGGTGGGCTTGCTGCTCTCCTACTGTGGCATGCTGATCTGGATCGAATTGGGCAGGTTGATGCCACGCAGCGGGGGAGAGAAAATCTATCTCGAGGCCGCCTATCCCTGGCCTCCCCGGCTGGTGACCACCCTGTTTACGGTGCATCTCATCTGCCTCAGCTTCGTCGGTGGGTTCTCCTCCTCGGCTTGCGTCGTCCCGCTCACCATCTCACCACCGCTCCTCAGGCATCGGCAGTGTGGTCATCGCGGAGAATCTGCTTCTGGCGATTCAAGGGTCCGCCAGTGATGGCGTCAAGCGTCTTCTGGCCATGGCCGTCCTCGCGGCCATTGCCACGGTCCATATCTCCTCGCGGACCTGGGGGGTCCGCGTCATGGTGAGCTTCCGATCCCGATGGGGGCCACTTACTCGAGTTAACGCGGCTGGTAGAATGCCCTCGCGTCGGCGAAACTGATCGTCCTCCTGCTCATCATCCTCTCCGGGCTACGAGCCCTCCGGGGGGATCTGCCCCAGATTCCTCAGCCTGGAAGCAGTCTGCGGGATCCCTTTGTCGGGTCGGCCACGACCGTCGCCCACTACACAACGGCGCTGTTCAAGATCCTCGCCACCTATCAAGGCTGGACGAATGCGGCCTACGTGCTGGACGAAGTCCAGGATCCCCGTCGGACGCTTCGGGTGGCGGGCATCATCGGCGTGGGCACGGTGGGCGCCCTCTATCTCCTCACCAACGTCGCGTATTTCATCGTGGCGACGCCTGCGGAGATCAGCCAGACCGGCGTCACAGTAGTGGCGTTGCTCATCGGCAAAGTCTTTGGCGACACGCTCCAGTGGATTGCGGCGATCCTGGCCGCCCTGTCGTCCCTGGGGAACCTGTTGACGGCGTCCTTTACCATGTCGCGCGTCGTGCGTCAGTTGGCGCAGGAAGGACTGCTCCCAGGGGGCACCTGGTTTGCCGCGACGACGGCCTCTGGGTCGCCCACCTGGGCGTTCGTCTTGGTGTTTCTTTCATCGGCGCTGATGATCCTCTTTGTGCCATTTGGTAGGTGTTGTCGGAGAGGGCTGTGGCCTCGTTGTCTCGCGACTAACGGTCTGCAGGTCAGGTCTACACTTTCAATCTCGATGTCGGACAGTATGCCATTGCGCTGGTCAATCTCCTTGTCGTGGTGGGATTGTTTCGCATTCGCCAGCGGTCTCAGTCACCATCATGCTTTCGGACGTGCAATGGGGTTGTCTACCTGTTCCTGGCCACCCAGGTGTTTCTGCTGGTGGCGCCCTTTACCCAGGGTCGGCAGCGTGGACCCGATCTCCCCTCCTGGCTGCCCCCGATCGTCAGCCTGGGCGTGTTTCTGGCGACCGGCCTTTACTGGTATGCGTCGCAGCGGACGCCTGGGCGTGCTGTGCGGCCCAGTTGATCCGCTGTACACCGTTTGGGGATCGAGCCGATCGATATGGGGCGTTGACAAGGAAAAAGAACCGAAACAGAAACAACAAAAAAAAAAAAAAAAAGCAAAAACTAACAAAAAAGGGGAAGAACGAAAGGAAGAAGTAGTGGGCATCGTAAGTCATAAATTTTTAGTTATATACAAGTCATCCGGAGCGCCGGCGATTGCATCCCCGGCCAGCCCCATTCACCCCTTCTGGACATTACACTGCTCTTTGCGCAGCCTCCGTTTTAGGTTTTTTTTTGGATCGTCATCGTCATCATCCCGTCGGCCTCAGGTGGACGCGACAGGAGCGTCGTCCTCCCACAGAGCATACCCCGATGCCCATCCGGCATAGAAGCCCAGGGGACGAGGATCGGCCGCGTCGGTGGGCTCGGTCCCGTCGGGGATCGGCCGGGTGGCCACCGCATGGGGGCCCTCCATCCCCGGAAGGACCGGTGCGTCCCCGTACCAGTGGCGCGTCCACGCCGGGACGGGTTGATCAATGCTGGGAACCGTCGCCCGGTGGGAGGCTCTCGAGGCTGGCTCGGTGTAGTCCGCCGCCGGCCGCCGCGGATGGGTCGGGGTGACGACGCCGACGAGGTCCCGGAAGGAGGATTTGGCCGGGATGGCGTTGCGGGCGAGGAGACGCCGGCGATCGTCCTCGGACGGCGCGGCCAACACCCGGGCCAGGAAGACCGGACCGAGCGACACCAGGTGATTGCAGTAGTCATCATAGTCATGGGATGCATATTCGTCCTCCTCGCTCTCAAACAACTCGCTCGGGTCGAGGGGCATGGCCGCCGGCCGCAGGGCGCGCCATTGGGGGCTGTTCCGGGGAAAGTCCCGGGCAATGGCCGCGAAGCAGTCGACATAGACCTGGCGTATGCGCGTCCAGACGCAGCCAAACTCCTCGACCTCCCAGGGCGGCATGGTGCGGAAGAAGCGATCCCAGACCTCATCGATGGTGAACTGCCGATGCCAGGTCGTGCCGGACGGCTTTCCGGGGGTCGGGGTGCCGCCGCGGTCCCGCGCTGGCGCCGGGGGATCGACCCATTCGCGAGCCCCGAAGAGATTGCAGTAGGTCTGTAACCGGCACAGGGCGCGCAGCAGCCGGTCCCGCTCGGTGGGTGTGAGGGGACGATGCGTCGGGGCACAGGCCGCCACCGCCGGCTCCAGCTGCTGATGGAGTTGTAACAGCGGTTGCGCCTGGGTTTGGGTTGCCTGTCGGGCCTCGCGGGGATCGGATTCCGGCTGCTGGCGCCGACGATCGAGCAGGGCGCAGATGGCCGCCTTGTTGGCGGCGACCTCGGCGTAGAGGCCGTCGGACGCGATGGCGGTCAACGGGTCAGTGAAGCCAATTCGACCGTAGACCCGGGATGCCAGCTCCTGGAGCACGGTCTTGCGCGTGCGGGCGTAGGTCTGACGGTAGATGAGCGAGGCGTCGACGAGATGGTGGAGGGTGGTGATGTCGGGGATCTGCTCGAGCACCTGCATGCGCAGCTCGGCGGGGAGGGTTTCGAGGGTCTGGCCGGAGTCAGCGAGGGTCACTTGAGCAGCCATGAGAGGGTTCCTACCGGCATGGTGAGGCGCCAGGCGGGCGAGGTTCTGGGAGAGTGGGTGGACTATCGTTGCCAGTGGCACGGAGAGCGAGCGGACGGGATCGAATTGGAGCGGCGGACGGCCATTCGTGAGGGTGGGAGGGGAGGAAGGATGGGTCAGAGGGGAAATGAATTGGGGGAGTGAATAGGGGATCCAGGGTGAGGCCGTAATGCGATCTATATATAAC
>RHLO01000701.1:0-31269 GCA_003719415.1 Aspergillus olivimuriae | reverse complement strand
GTGTTTCGTCACGCACTTCGCCGGCTCGCCCTTTCTTCGTCGGCTGCCACCCCCCTCCTCCTCCCTGCCCCCCTTCGCCTCCTTCGATCTCCTGCCACCGGGTCGAGATGTCAATGCTCTCGTAGTGCGGGATACAGGCAGGCTCGTTTACATCCACCCGTTCACCATCCACATCCCCCTTTCGCCTCACCCACCGGAGACCCCATGTACACCAAGGTCGGGGAGACGCCCCGAAGGATGGGTGCTTCCTGGGTATGGAGGAAAAAGCTCCTTCGCTTTCTGATCGCCGTGGGTCTGGTGGGCGGCTTCACCATGCTGCTGTGGCCGCATATCGAATACCA
Organism: Aspergillus olivimuriae; assembly: GCA_003719415.1. NCBI lineage: Eukaryota > Fungi > Ascomycota > Eurotiomycetes > Eurotiales > Aspergillaceae > Aspergillus > Aspergillus olivimuriae. The sequence goes on along the minus strand of RHLO01000701.1, from coordinate 30,928 downwards.
CCCGGTCACCATTGAGACCATGGCCAACATCACCATTACCTCCAATGTCGCATGCGATCAGGACATCGACCTTCTCACGCGTCTCGACATCACTAAATTGGCGAAATACACGCGTCGCGAGATGATTGCAGTCCCGGCCACGGATGACACCGTCCCGATGAGACAACGACTCAACATCCCTCTCTTCGAACCCACAACTTCCTTGCAGTCGCTGGACGATTGTCTGATCCCGCAGCCGGTGGCCGTGCAGGTGCCCCGACTGCCGAAGAATGTCGACGCATCGAACATCGACTTCGGCGTCGCAACCACGCTCGGACGCCTGAACGAGTCGCTCGACGCCTTCTCTCACTGGGCTGCCTATACCCGAACCCGCATCTTCGCCCTCATTGAGCCCGACGACCGGATCGAGGAGGTCCAGGCCAAGGCGGACTCGATGGGCATCAACCTCTGCGTGACCGAGTCGACCGACGAGTACCAGCGCCGCTACTTCTCGTTGATTGCACATCTAGCAAAGAACGCTCGGCCTCAGACCCAATGGTCGTGCGTCATCGACGATGACACCTTCTTCCTGTCCATGTCGGCCCTCGTGACAGCGCTTGCCAAGTACGACCATACACAACCGATGTATATCGGTGGACTGTCGGAGAGCATTCCGCAGATTGGAGCGTTTGGGTTGATGGGATTCGGAGGCGCAGGCGTCTTCCTCTCGCAGCCTCTCCTCAAGCAGATCGCCGAACCCAAGATCTTTGACGACTGTGCAAGCATGGACTTCACCGGCGATCGGAGGATCTCTCTGTGCATCTATCAGAACACGCCAACCCGCTTGACCATCGACCACCGTCTGCATCAGCTTGACATCATGGGTGACGTTTCCGGCTTCTTCGAGTCGGGACGGCCCCCACCGTTGTCCGTGCACCACTGGAAGTCGTGGTTCCACATGGATATGGCCAAGGTCAGCGTCATCAGCAATCTCTGCGGCGACGACTGCCTCCTGCGCCAGTGGCAGTTTGCGGACAGATATGTTCTGACGAACGGCTTCTCCATCGTCAAGTACAGCGACCCGATTGACCTGGAGGATACCTCTATGGAACTCACGTGGGAGGGCCAGAACGGCGCTGTCCACGAGTCCTATCTCCATGAAATGGGCCCTCTGCGCCCTAAGGATTGGAAGAAAGTCAGTTATCTGCTGGCAGATTCGGTGCTGGAGGGTAACCGCGTGCGACAATGGTTCATCCACCGCGATCCTGAAAAGGGGGATGAAATATTCGAATTAATTTGGCGCACAGGATAGATGGTCTCCTCTGTTCCGGGTTTCAACATTTGTCTGGCATGGCGTTTCTGGGGTTTGCCTTTGTTTTTTTTCTTTTTTTTTTTTTCCCCTCATCCTTCCATCTCCCATTCCGACCGGTACGTTGCACTCGGTCTTTCTCTTCATCGTCGAGTCAGCAGCGCGCGGGGTGTCTTCGGTGCCGTCATGTCCCAAGTCGGCCGACACCCTTGGACCGACGCACATACTTACATATTCGCTTTTATTGTCGATAGATACACGGGTTTGCCGTGGCCCAATACGTTCTCACCCTGCACCGACCTCTACGGGTTTAATCATCACGGCGTATAGATTATGAGTTTGGTTTCTATCAAGTTTGGATGATATCATTATGGACTACGGAAATCACGCATTGTTTGGACGTGCAGCGCCTGGCTTCTTTTTACTATACATGTCTTCTCTTCTTCTCTTTCTCCCCCGTGTTGGTGCCAGTCCTAACGGTGTGTACGAGTACATACGTTGCAAATGAGAAGTTTCCTCTGAGTTCATACACTCTGTAGGTTTCCTGAATGATCTCTCCAACCCGGGTGGTTCGTCAGGGGCCTACCTTTTCGAGAGAACTTTCTTTACCTAGCCTCCAAAAATAGAAATGGACCATCCTTCCCGTCCATCTCATGGTTTCTTCACCATCCGCCAGGGATCAAATATATTGAGAGTTCGTCGGTTGTGGCGGCCCGCGGCGCGGTCGGTTTCAGCCATCGTCCCATTCCGGAATAGCGTGGTTTCTATACATTCTGTCAACTCCCTTGACCTGGACAACTACCTGACTGTACGTATCTACTACTCCGGTGAGCCTCGCATTGTGGGGGATCGTAGAGTTGATGCGTCTCTGGTGGGGCAGGGATATATTGACTGTATGTATTGATAGATATGGTGGGTGGCGCATGGTTGGTTTCAGACTCGACACCTTGCAGATATGTGTTTCTTAGCCTAACGTACCTACCAGCAAGAGTATGATCCAAGACCGTAGACATTCTGTCGAGACTGCTGTCCTCTCATTTACCGGGTGACAGGGAAGCAAAAGCAAGCGAACAGATCAAGTGATAGTGTTATCATATATGTATAAGGTAGAGGAAGTATATCGATATGTACAACAAAAATTCCCTCAGGTGACAATCATCTTAACAAAATGTAAAGAAAAGGGTATATGTATAATTGGTCATATCATCGGGTAAGTTAGTCAAATACCTCGTGGGGAAACATGAGCAAGCGTCTAAAATTCCGGAGCAAGAGAAAAGGGACCAAGAAAAGAAAAGAGGTTATAGTTGTATCCCGGGTTCATTGGAAGACGGTCAAATGCATATCTCCAAGCTATGGGGTTCGAGGACGGGCTCTCCTTTGGAGGAATCCCAGTCGGCCTCATCGCCCGTCCATTCGACGACCGAAGAAGCCTGCGAGGAGCCCAAGGGAGGGAGGAAATCACCCGCGGAGATGAAGCCTTCGAGGCCGAGAATGCCTTTGCAGCGATCTAGTAGGGAGGGCAGAAGGTATGATTGGGAGCCGCGGATCTGGGAAAGGGTGGAGAGGATGCCCCAGAGAAGTTCGCGGGGGTGGATGGCTGACTCGGCTAGTCGGTGGGAGGCTTTCGGTCCGAGCGATCGCGTGACATCGGCAACGGAGGCTCCGAGATCGAACAGCTTTTGCTCCTGCAAGAGCGGTTAACTGGAATTCAGATGGCCACGAGAGATTGACGATGAGTCATACCATGCCGATGCCGTGAGCATCAACTGATCCTTGAGATGCAGCCCCAATGACGCCCATTACTGCCTTCCCGACCAAGACCGGGAGATGAAACGGAAGAACAGAGCCATCCCGAGATCCGGGCTGGGAGGCTCGCGTCATAGACAGCTTCCACATCATCGTCTGTAACCATTGTTGCGTGATGAGGATATCGACTTTCTGGATTTCTGATACCCCTTCCACGGAAATAGCTTTGCTGAGGCTGGATTGAATGGACGATGTGGGTGGCATTTCGCCATCTCCACCACCAGCCGAGACCCAATCGTATAGGTTGACTGTGAGCTTCTCGAATATGTTGATGAGATTGATAAAACCGTAGGTCAAAATGGGATCATCGGCACAGAGGACCTGTGGTTTATGGATGGAATTGCGCAGCATGACGGGCTTCGCTTGTTGTAATGCATAGCCTCTGAAATGGAGACGGTCAGAAAAAAGCTCATGGGTGAGGGATACGCGGCTCTTACCTTTCCGTGATGAATAGTAGCCAGAAAACCCGCCTTCGTTCTTCTGCTTCTTCAGAGCCCAATTCAGCGTAAGTTGATTCGCGGTTGAGGCGTAATGTGAAGACCATCGATGTGGCTTGACAGAGGTAGAACCACGCGTGATCCTGTTGATCGAGGTTCCCGTACGCGGCAAAAAGAAAAAAAGACGTCAAGAGGCTCTCGACGTTCATGTCATCGACGGGATCGCATTCTCTCCGCGCGCGGATCGCTTCCGCGAGTAATTCCTCTCCGGACATGACTGATTGAGCATCAATGCCATGGTGAATGTGCGAGGGGGCGGCGGACGAGGTAGTGCCGTCAAGTTTCAATTGTATATGGGTCAGGGCACAGAGCGCCGCGAGAAAAGCGTAGCGTTGGGGTGTGAGCTGTTCGGGTTGGTGACAGTCTTGCTGGAGCTCCTCCCGCCGCACGACTGGCATGATGGGAAAGAGGTATTTCAGAAACACATTGACATGAGCCAGTAGAACGGGAGCTGAAAGTCGCGGAGGGGCAGGCAGTGCATGCAAGAGGCCGTCCGAAAGTGGGTTTGTCATTTCGGGCGAGGAGACCAGCTCCAGAGTTGGCGGAGGCGCGCATGATTCCGAAAGCTCCGCAGGCAAGTATTGGCCATCTGCGACCGTGAAAGGCGGGGATATTGGAGAGTCCAGAGGATACGACGTAGAGTCGGTAAACCATTCCTTCTCCAGCGGACTTGGGTGTTGGTCGTACTGGTCGGGTTGGCTCTGCCGCGACACTAGCGGGTGAATGGGAGCTAAAGGATAGAGGGTACGGAATTTGGGGCCTTTGCGACGCAAGACATCACTGTAGGAGCAGGAGAGAAGGAGTCGTTGGCATTTGTCGCAGGGGAGCTCTCTCGAACATTTGATCTTCCGTCGACGGCAGTTATCACAGGCCTGTTTGGAGTGCTTTTGCTTGGGTTGCGTGGAGCGAGCGTCCATGTCTATTGTTGGTGGCTCGACTACCGGTTTTGGGGGGGATGGGGGGATTGTAAGGGTTGCGATGGTGGACCAGAGCTCGACAGAAGACAGACTCAGAACGAGCCAAAGGTCGGTGATATCAGAGACAAGGCCATCCCCGGGAGACGTCGTTGTAAATGAATCTCCCGTCCTAAGTGGCGAGGAGAGGATTAATGAAGGGACGGAGCCGCGGAGGGAAGAGGGCAGGCAGGAGATCTGGGGAAGATTGGCGGGGTGAGTGCCTGGAAATGCAGGCTGCCAGGCCCCACGTCGGTTGCTTCGCGCAAGGCTTGGAAACGCCCCCCGTCAATTTGATTCACAACAGCCCTAGTTTAGGCCCGAAGTTAGCCTGTGGCCAGCTCGGCAATGGGTGGATCCTCCCCAGAACACGCATGGAAGCTGTCGTGCGCATGCAAACGAGCACGCCAGGATGACATCGTCGTCTTCGCCTATATCGCTGCCGTTCAGCCCCCTCGTGCGATTGGGGGGGATCCGGCCGTGGCGTCCATCGAATCCGGGGACACACAGGGACACTGGACGGTGGAGAGAGCTCCGTCATTATCACTGCGGCACTAGTTGCTAGCATACCCGCAGGCCCTCCGCGGACTCACCAACAAGGACCGCCAGTCAGGCAGGGATTGTGGATGCGCGATTTTCTGGAAGCGACCCCCTGCAGCAGGTTTGGGCAATCAGGATGAGGAGGTTACATGTGCTTGGCTTGCTCAGGTCCTCTTTTTTAGTACCAAGGTTTATATTCAATACGATCGACTGGGGATGGTTGGTGCATGCAAATGTGGTAGCATAGCCGATTGGGGGATGTGCTTGAAGAACCGGACTTCGCACTGGATCTGGCTAGATCGGGTTCTTAGGCAATGGCATTAGCGCATGGTGGTCTGGAGAAGGATCTGGACTGTATACCCAGGTGGGTGTCTGGTATGAGGCCATCCATGGTCAGAGAATAATACTAGTGGTGAGCGTATGAGGGGAGTGGCGAGATGTCCGTGCCACATAGCCCTTGGAGGCTATACCTCGGGGACGGACTCCAGGGCCAAAAGGCGGTGCTACGGAGAAGTCGTGGTAGCCTCAGAAAATCATCGACACGCCGAACCGATGGTCAACCCGTACTAAACCGGTAGTCTTCTAGATCCGTTCCATAGCCGGATCCGACAACAGTCACTGATCCTGCGTGAAGATCTCGAGCCCGGCATCAGACCAACCGGGAGACGTGTGTGGTACGAGGGATCTAAGCGATTGTTAGCTGAATCCTATCACAGGAAGAGGGCAGACGGACAGCGCTAAGGCGCGCACGACCAAGGTTGAGTGGCTTGAGAGGATGAGGCCCTTGACCCCCGATGACGACGTATCCCCAGAATAGCGAGCTGAAACCATCGGCATGCCTGCGGAACTCTGTTGACCCCCGTCATGGCTCACCGAGGCCCGGATCGAGTGGATTTACCATGGGATGCCGTCGCCGGTTGGCAGCCCTTTGATATCTGGCGCGAGCCTGAGTAGGGAACCTGATGGCCCGAAGGGGCATAGTCCCATGGCACGGGCAATTATCGGGCAGACGGGCCAATCCACGCCCGGCAATCCCGGGACACCGAGAGACTCCCACAACTCCAGTCCCTCGCCAAGGCAAAGAGCCCCTCTCGTATCCGCATTTCTCAACCTGCCGCTTGCCGCTTTGTCGCCCACCTCCTGGTCGGCCATCCCCACTCGGTCCGATACTATCTGTCCGCCTCATGGACGTCCCGGCCACTGTGATGGATGTCCCGGTCGTGTTGGCCTCCCTCCCCCGCTTCCAGCGGCAAGAGAGCCCTGGCACCCCGGGAATTCAGCGGAGAAAGATTTCCCTGTTAGGCTGGAGAATGTCTGGGGTGCCGAAGAAAACGGCAAGGATGCCCTCTCCTTGCTAGAGCCCTGGCGACTTAAACTGGGGCAATCCAGTCGTCGCCATCCGATCCTCCGAGTCTACCCCGACGCAGTCTCGGTTGAGCATAGTTGACATCACGGGCCTCCTCGGAGTACCTCTGGCTGCTCTCGGCGGTCGCCGGGGTCAGTCCATACTCCGGAGTAGTACGGAGTACTCTCTGGCCTCTAGCATCTCGGTGACCGCCCCATATTCACAGTCCACTCGGCCAAGGATCGCTTGAACATCCCAATCACCCCGACCAAAGGTTTCTCCCAGTGCATCGACCCACACGAGCGGCCTGTCCTTCTCCGGGTCCAATGAACCGTTCTTCGGCTTCAACGTGCCCCTGAGGTGACGGGGAATATACTATTCAACACCACAGACTTGCTTTAGCGTACAGAGTATATAAGATCACTTCGCAGAGCTCGTAAGCTCATTTCTCAAGGACTACAGGTAATCTGTATAGATTGGGGGAACGGATCCCACAGCTGCGACTCCTCAGGAAAGTCAGCCTAAATATGGATGCGGCGGATAGTGCGGATTCGATCGATGAGCGAGTGACCTTACTCCATAGGTCCACGACCCATTGCCTAGGCTCAGACCTGTCTTGACCGCCAGAGCCAGGAAGGTTTACTCCGATGGTCAGCTTCCAGTCTACCTGGATGCGAGATATTCCAAAGTAGACAGGAAACGGATCTCTCGTCTTGGCGAGAAGCGACGAAGTCGATCACTCACCGGAATGCCTCTTCTCCTCGAATGGCATGTGCAAGAGAAATACCCATGCGCAGGAGGTTGTCCTCAATCCGGAAGGGTGGGAGTATCGACCCGACCTTTTATTACGCTGGTCTCACCCAGGTCGATGTGACAAGGAAATACCAGAAGTCCACCATCGGCTTGCCAACTGTGCAGCCCCAGCAATCCCCAGCAAGGTGCAGCAATACCACCAGTGCCGCTGCAATATGATAATTGAGCAAAGTTGATAGACTTGTTGCGGATTTTGAGACATTCGAAATTCCCTTGAAATATTCTTGTTCAGTACCTCCCGATTCTGTCTGATATGTGACGATCCAACCGACTTAGGGCCGACACTGACTTCACGCATGGACACCGGGATTTGGGCAGTGACGAGAATCAGTGACTTTTGCGATGGTGGGCGTCGCTGGGTCCCTTTGGCTTTTGATTACTATCGATTCAAATATTGAAGGAAATAACAGGATTGTCTGGCCATGGCCAGAGATTATCATCGGACCTAGGTCGAGGCTGATTTCGAAAGAGATCTTTCCCTTAAAGAAGGTTGGCATGAGCCTTGTTACTGCAAAACTAGCATGAACAGTTCAAACAACCTTCCGCGAGCATGGATGATGCTATCGCGGACGACGGCCGCGACTTTTCACATGCTACCCGTCGCTTAGATGACCCATAGTCTACGCGACGGGTAGTAAGGTTTCTCATAAAGTATCGGCGGTCCCTTTCGAGGCCTAAAGGCCGAAGAATGGGTAGGAGATATTCTTCAAGGATAATCATTATTATTATCTCACCAAGTCAAGTCACTTACTGTCCGTATGGACCTTCGCCACTTCCATACCAAGCCCGACGGTACAGAAACTGCTTCATGACCTAGGTCGGTCCATTTCGCGCTTACCAGACCGGACAGGCAACCGGAGAGAAGTTAAATAGTGCTCGCCTAACTTATCCCCTTCAAGTACGACATAGCGTCCCATCTGGCCTGGGGACAACAAAGGAGGCTTAGGCATTGAGTCAGGAACTGGGCGCCCCGGCCGAGGAATCTCATCTCAAGAGGAAGGGAATACGAAGGCATGCACAGAGTCGAAGTGATAAGAGGCACCCCGCAATAAAGCCCCTTATTCGGAGATGGCGCCTTCCACAGGAATCCTCGACCACATACGAGAGGGGACTCACCGCCGCCGAAGACAAAGACGCCTCGGCGGAGAAGCTACTCATCGGCATAGGCGTACTCCGTACTCACTTCAACCCCATCGTCTGACTTGCCCGGAAGGGCTGGATCGTCCTATGGAGTGCGGATATTGCAAGCCAATGATTGGGGACGGGGTCCTCGCTATAAAGGATGGACTGGTCTGACGGGTGAGACTACTTTAGTATGGCGCGATTCACTGCGGGCATGCGCCGGGGCTGGAAGATTTGCTTGGCTGGGGTCGGCTTGCGTTGTGAACCAGTCCATGGGGGTGGAGGGTTCTTGAAAAGGGGGTCATATAGCTGCTCACTGGTAATTGTTTAATGACCCTTACTCATAGCAGGGAGCTGAGTGACATGCTGTCTCGTGTTGGCGATGTGGCAATATAGAGGCGTTGCAGGTGTGGATCGAGTCTATCGATCCGGTAGTACCGCGCGAAAACGCATGGATGTGGCTATTCGAGCGATGGCCGGATCCAGAAAAACGCATATGGCGGGCTTTCTCGTAGCCAAATATGGAGCTTACGAGCAGGGGGTCATCTATAATTTGCTCGCTGAGGATATTGAGAACGCACAGGAGACGGTGCAGCAACTGCTGGGACGCAGAGACTTCAATCCGGTCATTCTACCGCTGAGTTCTCGAAAGGGCCGGTTTTCTCCGCGGTGTCCAGGGGCAAACAGGTATCGAAGAGGCCGGTGATGGTGGAGATGTTGCTGACGCAGGGAGGCAATTTAAAAGAAACGTACCCATGGATGACGAATACGCCTCCGCAGCGAGCGTTGGAAAAGGAGGACGTCGAGACGGCTGCTGCTCTGGTAGAGGAATTAGAGGTCACATTGGCCAAAGGGTCAACTTCTGCCCATCCATGGCGGAGTTTGGTGGTTAGAAAAAAAAGCCTCTATCTAGACATTTACTTTGAGAACAAGTCGTTCTGTCCTTCCTCCACACCATACACGTATATACATCCATCCCAACCCTCTCCGTCCATGGCAACACTTCAAAACGCAATAACATTTTTTCCTTCGCTCTTCCCGGCCAAATATTCCTGACGCATAAGTTCCGCCTCCTCAATCCGCCACTGCTTGACTTTGACTTGAATGTCATTCTCCGCCACTAACCGTACCAACTCCTCTGCATCGGGCGTATTAGCAACCAACGACCCGACCAATCTTAGATCTCGAAAGATGATGTTGTGATATGACATGGTAATGCCGCTTTCAGGCTGACCTAGAAGCACAACAGTGCCATGCTTCCGAGTGATAGAAGCTGCGAACTCAAACGCGGCAGGATGATCGGTCGCCAGAACAGTCGCATCTAGCCCGGGATACAGTCCTGGGAGAGATGCGGAGATTTCCTCCATCGCTTCCTCGACAGGTTGCGTCGCGACGATAGAGACATCTGGCTTGAGGGGGTATGAGTTCACTAGGTCGAGCGCGCTTTGTTTGACATCTACTGCAGCCACTTTGTATCCCTGCATCATAGTCAGACAGTGCGATGAATCAACAAAGTGATGGAATAGATGGATCAGTAACCTACCATCGCCTTCGCCAATTGCGTCCCTATATGCCCCAACCCCCCGATTCCGACTATGCCGATGGAGCCACCGGGAGGAATTTCCGCCTTCTTAATGCCCCCGTAGATACTGATTCCCGCACACATCAGGGGAGCCGCGACGGCAAAGTCGATCCTTTCTGGGAGTTTGACAATAAACCGAGAATCGCTATAGTACGTCGCGCTGGGTTATTATCAGTTTCACTCGTTTCGCGGGATACACGTACGCGACCATGTATTCAGCCCAGGCACCGTCGGTAGTTATCCCCTTCATCAGGGGATTGTCACAGTATATCGGACGTCCGTTCTTGCAATCAGGGCATTTACCTGCATATTCAATCAGTACAGAGGGTACTTGGTACATGTCTACTCCACAAGAGGAAGAGAAGGGAGATTACGAACCGCACACGCTCTCAAAATTAATACATCCTACCCTCTCTCCGACTGCGAAGCCACTAACCTCCGAACCAACTTCCTCAATTATCCCAGCTGGTTCATGGGATCCAATGAACGGCAATGGGGTCTTGAACTCATTGTTCAATGCCATGAGATCCGTATGGCAGAAGCCGGCGGCTTTGATCCGAATCAAGACCTGATGGGGTTTTGGCCTGGGCACATCCACCTCGGAGACGGTATATGGAGTGTTGAACTCCCGGATTTGGATTGCCTGCATCGTTCTGGGTGTCGTCATTTTCAATTAAGAATGTGGATACTGGTGAATTCCGTGTCGATTCGATCATGAGAAGTGATCGAGGATGATAGAGAGTCGTCACGATGGGGAGTATAGGCTATAAGGGAAACGGTGATACCAGTCTTCGGAGAGATAATTATTAATTCCTGCTGCTGATGCTCCGATACCCCAGTCTTAACCAGATCAAGATACAGAGGTGGGGTGCGGGGCAAAATCCGAGCATCTCGACATCCATTTATACCCCTTGTTCCTGGGATTCATGCATTCCGAGGACCTCTGTCTAACCACAAAATACATGAGATAGTCGGCAGATGATTAAAATGCAAGGGGAGGGCTTTGATTCATTCTTGGTGTTTAATGAGATGGTGCAATTTCGCTTCAGCTTCCAAACTTTCAACCCCACCAAGATTCTCTTGTTATTCGAAGGCGCATAAGGCGCGGCTTTAGATAGATTCCAAGCGAAATATTCAACACCTCCATAGAATGATCGTGGGCGTAAGAAAGCTCTTGCAAAAACCAAACGCCATCCCAGTAAGAATTCGGCATTCTAGATAGCGTGAGCGATTCAGCTTGAGCCGGATCAGCTATTCTTGGTCTCGTTTTCTCCATTATCAATTTCTGCATAGGTTCCATCTGTCGATGGATGTATATGCTTCGTATGCTTGATTGATAGTTTCTTGAACACTATTATATTGACCGGACCCTTGACTAGTCGTAGCCCAGAGACTCTTTGATTATGTCTAGTCTTCCCATGACAGTTCAATACTATACTCATTTCTTTTCCTGATATGCGCCGGACCGATAGCCAATTGCTCCGTAAATGCGTTTTTACTCCTCTTTCATGGAACTTGGCTATGTGAAAAATCCAATGGGCAATAATGAATCTGATGCCCGCACAGCGATACATCGATTTAGAATCGATCTTCCTACGATAGTCATATTTCCTATAGGAACCCAAATCCGCCACCCAGAAAAACGAAAGACAGGAAAACGGCAAGCCCAATACTTTCCATATACAGAAAGCCAAAAGTCCCGGAAAGTTGCCCCAGCGACTTCCACCAGATGCGTCTCTCCACCGTCTAATCTTCAAAAAGATTATTATTAGCAGAAGCCTTTGAGAGATCGCAGAAGCACAGACAGGGAGAACCATCATACCGTGATGGTCAACGTCGGGCTTACACCACAGTCGTTTATACCCACACTCGCAATCCTGCCAGGCATCGTGGCGACAATCGCCAAACCATCCTTCCTCCTCTATTTTGCTGAACTCATCCAGTGTCTTATCCTTTGTCGTATCCATGAGAGTCCATCCATCTACCACGTCGGCGATCATATGCTCGCTCTCTCCGCAGGTGGGGCCGTCCCCATGCCAGACGCAGTTCTTCCAGCCCATGTGGTGACAGGCGAGGGTATGGTGGAGGAGGAAGAGGGTTGTAATTATGGTGAGAATGGGATTCGTGATCATGATGGGGAAGAGGATGTAGACAGGGCGATAAGGAGGATATATTTGGGAAATGGATATGGGAAAAAGAGTGGCTGCGGAAGAAATAAAGTGCTTCGAAGACGGCAATAGTCTTATATTGCAGGAGGCGCCGGACTATGTTTTCTATTTTCGGTCCCTGGTCAGACAAACCCCCGGGCTATTGAGCCGCTTATTGATATTCATTTCAATTTTGGAATAAACAAAGGTGTTCATCAGGATGCTCAGCCTTGGTATGTCGCACAAAGATGATATCATTACGGGTACATGGTTATAAAGACGGGGTAAGTTGGCGTGCCAAGCAGGTTCTTTTTTCCCCTAGGTGATCAAGTGTACAGCGGCGAAATTCTCCATGGCCTCACATTGGATTTGATGCCAAGGAGCAGTCGAGTAGTTCTATCAGAACTTGAGAAGGCTTGAATAGAAATTAATTATATGAATAATGCCTGGTAACAACGAGAATAGGCAAATACTTCATCGGATACTGTCTCACATTCTCCTGGGCATCTTTTACTCATCGAAGACCAAGTCTGAAGATGCCAACAACTTGACCACAGCCTCCGAGCGGAGATTATTGAGAGAGCGTGGACGACCATCTCTTTCACCAGTCAGCGACTCCTCGCTCCTCTCCTGGATCAGACGATGACATCGTTCAACGCCGACAGACTAACATGTACGGGTCAATCCTTGTCGTGTTGTACCGCCTGATAAGCTCCCACGTTTGTTCTCGCGACCGTGTCGCATCGTGATCACGACAGAAAGCGTCTACTGGCTGGCGTCTTTTTGAGTTTCGGTAGGAGATATCTTGTTGGCGCTGACATTTTTGGGCGCGGTTCTCACATATCTGCCCCTCGTAGGCGAGGTATTCTTGTCCTCGCTGATTTGCTGCGTCCAACCTTTTCGGACAATCTGTAGGGTGCGAACAGCAAACCTGAATGAACTCGATAATATGAACGTGGTTGGAATAAGGCGGGTCCAAGTTCAGGCCCCGCTCGTACTCCGGCACCAGGCAGGTCATCAAGAGCCTTTGGATGTGAATATTCTCGGGTGGGTGTTCCCCCAGAGCCATGCCACTATTCAAGTTTCCCCGGGGCATGCAGGCCTACTCTGCAGGATGCTGAAGAATCCCCCCGCTGGGGAAGAAACGTGGAGACAGGACCGGAACCTGTGCGGGCCACGAGGAATGTCCGTGGATGAACAGGGATAAGCAAGCGGGGTTGCATGGGTTAGCCCCAGAATCTCCACTTAAAATCTGGAGTCGACGCTGCATGAGGGCGATGGGGGACGAATGCCGGCATCACAGGCCTTGGGCCCAATGCCGAGCCATCTGATGATGGAGCTCAAACATGTCGATCCTCCCCCACGATCCAACCGGTCTTCGTCACCGCGACCGGGGACGGAGAATCGAAGGAGATTTATCGCCAATCGCAGGGCGAAACGACAAATCACATTCTTCGAGCACGGTGCACACCGACTCAGATGAAACGACAGTCCTGATCAGGTTGCCTGGCTGGTCCGTCCTGTGAGTCGCAAGATCGAGGTATATAAACCGCGGTTGGTCCACGGATTCAATTGATGCATTGGCTTTGTTTTGAACACAAACCTCAATCATGCGCTCTTGGTCTTTGCTTTTCAGTGCGCTGGCGTCGACCGCTTTTGCTGCGACGCCAGCAGATTGGAGGTCCCAGTCGATCTATTTCCTCCTGACGGATCGCTTTGCGCGAACGGATGGCTCAACTACTGCAGCTTGTGATGTCGAAGCAAGGGTGAGCTTTGCTTCACTCGTCTGACCTGATTTGTCTAACTTGTTCGCAGCAATACTGTGGTGGTACCTGGCAGGGAATCATCAACCAGGTGAGTCCCTTCAATCAGCTTGAACCAACTTGAATGACATGCGCTAACTCGCCTCCACAGCTGGACTATATCCAGGGTATGGGCTTCACAGCCATTTGGATCACCCCAGTCACCGAGAATCTCCCCCAAGACACTCCCTACGGGGAGGCCTACCACGGATACTGGCAGCAAAACATGTAAGACAACACCTCCCCCCGGCAATCCACCTACTTCTAACCGTCGTAGTTATGAGCTCAATTCGAACTACGGCACGGCAGACGATCTGAAAGCGCTTGCAACTGCGCTCCACGATCGAGGAATGTACCTCATGGTCGACGTTGTCGCCAACCACATGGTCTGGTCATCGCCCCTCCCCCGTATGGACCCCATCTAACAGTCACATAGGGTTACGATGGAGCTGGCAACTCTGTGGATTATAGCGTGTTCAACCCGTTTAACTCTCAAGACTATTTCCACCCCTTCTGTTTCATTCAGAATTACGATAATCAGACCGATTGTGAAGATTGCTGGCTGGGAGACAACAAGGTTTCCCTGCCTGATCTTGACACTACCCAACAAGATGTGAAGAACATATGGTACGACTGGGTCGAAGAATTGGTGGCAAACTATTCCAGTAAGATTGCATCCATCGAACACCTCCACATCCACCATCCAACTAACTATACTAGTCGATGGTCTCCGTATCGATACGGTGAAGCATGTCCAAAAGAATTTCTGGCCGGGTTACAACGACGCCGCAGGCGTCTACTGCGTGGGTGAGGTGTTCAACGGTGACCCTTCATACACCTGCGACTACCAGAACTATCTCGATGGAGTGCTGAACTATCCAATGTGAGTGGACCAAGCCCAATCTGGTCTGGATATATCTGACATATTATGACACACAGGTATTATCCTCTTCTTAGGGCTTTCAAGTCCACCTCCGGCAGCATCAGTGATCTCTACAACATGATCGACACCATCAAGTACGGCTGTCCTGACGCCTCCCTCCTGGGCACTTTCCTTGAGAACCACGATAACCCCCGCTTTGCCTCGTAAGTTCTATCCTTCGGCCGCAAGTTCTGTACATGCAAATCTAACCAAGGTGCCAACCATCAGTTACACGGGCGATCTCTCCCTCGCTAAGAATGCCGCTGCATTCCTCATCCTCTCTGATGGAATCCCCATCGTCTACGCAGGTCAGGAACAGCACTTCTCGGGCGGAAATGACCCTGCAAACCGGGAGGCCGTCTGGCTATCCGGCTATTCGACTACCGGTGAAATCTACCGGTTGATCGCCTCTGCCAATCAGATCCGAAATTACGCGATCAGCAAAGATACAGGCTATACGACTTACCTGGTATGTGCTCCTCTTTAGATCTGCCTGGACCAGGGACCAGTTCGATTTTCGTCCCGAGCCCCTCCCAAATGTGACCAAGACCACGATAACTAACTGCCACGTCCAGACCTGGGCAATTTACCATGATGATCACACGATTGCCATCCGCAAGGGCACCGATGGATCGCAGCTAATCACTGTTCTTTCCAACCTGGGCAGCGGCGGATCCTCGTATACTCTCTCCCTGAGCGGAACGGGATACGCGTCTGGCACTCAACTGACGGAGATCTACTCCTGCACTACCGTAACTGTCGACAGTGATGGGAACTTGCCCGTATCGATGAAGAGTGGCTTGCCCAGGACCTTCTATCCAACCGCTAAATTGGCCGGCAGCGGGATTTGCAGCTGAGAAAGTTCTCGAGGACGATCATCTCGGTAGCATTATCGGTCGATGATTGCAAGAGACACCTTTGGTTCTGTTGATTGTATGTACGCTCGAGTCTAGCAAGAGTATTTGTTCTTATGCGTATGCTTCGGAGTTCCTATAAGTATCTGTCTCGTGGGCCTAGCTGGTGAACACCCAAGTAGGATTGGCTATAACGAACCGCTCAGCCCTGTCATTGTAGGACCAGCTGTTATTCCTTCATATGAGTTTTGGTAGTAATAGTATCATATTGGTAGCTAGATCATACCTTATCGAAGGTATACAGTCATCAGACTCTCTACATAGTAAGCGCGGTAGTTGTGGTGGTAGCGGCGAAGGTCCGTTGAGTACTGGTTTCGTTGATTATAATAGTGGCCATCATAAAAGGCAAATCCCCATGCATCCTCAATACCTGGAAGTGCTTTCGCTCGTCGAAATGTGCAACCTCTCCTGTGCTAGCCTTAATCAAGCCACTGAGTATCTGCTAAGAATTCTTTATCTCGTTCCCTATCAAGCATGGATTCCAATCGGCTGAGAGAAAGCTCGTACCATGAGCTTTTAGTATCTTATGCTTATATTCACGTTCATATACATCTGTTCAACCAAGTTCATAACTCTGAAAGGAATACCGACGCTCGCTGAAATAATACATATGACAAGTCCCGGAAGTCACGCAGGCCCCGGTTGGTAGCCTATATGGCTATCAATTCCCACTGCTGCCGGGTTGACCATGGCCCCAGGAAGTAATGATGGGGCCGCAACGTCCAGGGTACATTGATTCCATGGTATCTCAATGTCGCCCATATTTTCCGTGAATGGCTGCGTTAACCATGCGTGCTGCACATCAACTTTCCGTGCGTCTCCGAAGGAGATCTGCGATTCTGCACATCTTTGTTTGAAGTCTGCAATCATGCAGGAGTGCCGATAAGTGATATGATTATCATTTGGGGTCAGTCGAAGCAGGTAGAGTTGAACGTGCTCGATAAGGGGATCAAGAGCGTTGGAGTCACAGAGGTTGAGCGCTGCGTATCCCAAAATAATGTACATGTGGTCAATAAAACCGAGTGCCGTGGGCAGAGGGATCTGCAGAAACCTGGACACAATGAGACGGGAGAGGTGGATCGCCTCAGATCCCAGCCTCTCCGTTTCCGGCTGATGTTTGATAGCAGTCCGATGAAGGAGCATTTGACAGAACCAGAGGTTGAGCTCGATTGTAGAGTTGTCTTCGCCGCCTGTAGGGAGTTAGTCTGAAGCCGATGCTGGATGGTGAGGCATGACCTACTGAGCAGATGCGCCCAGTCTACCTTCCAACGCTCAATCTCTTCATACTCTGTAATTGCAAGCTTCATTCGGTGGTGATCATTTTGCAGTCGCAAGGTGATCAAGTACAATTGAATTTCGGCCACAACCTTTCCATCATCAAATGTAGCTGCTGGGTGTTCGAGGAGTCGGGGGCAGAGATCAAGGTACCTCTGCGGTACGTGAAGTGGGCGAGCACTTGCAACGGCCGCTCTGCACAACTTATTAGCAACCTTGGACGTATATAGAGAGAGAACACTGACTGTATCTGAGCTAGACAGAGAGCATTCCATAATCGCAGTCGCGGAACCATATCATTATCGACTATTCGTTCATATGGCGCATAATTGAGAAATTCAAATGACATCATCGCATGGTCGATGGATATCCCACTCAGTAGCCAGCTGTCCATGGCGGGGCCACTTTGAACCGATGCTGTGGGCCAAAGACATAGTAGAGAAAGTGCTTGCAGTGTCTCGTATTTCAAGGGTAGTCTCCCCCACAGGAGCTTTGTGACTTCCTGTCGTACCTGGAGGTATGAGGGATATACAATGGGCATGGCAGTGCTTGGTAGATATCGAGAGGCCAGAAGGCATGCAACGTTATATAGTAAGGAATCAGATTGCTTGGTTTCGTGGTAGACATCCGACTGAACGTAAAGGGACACCCATGGACCAAAGTGGGTGACGAATCTAGGAAACTCCTATCAGCTCATATATCATGCAGAGGGTAAGTTAATACAGTGTCATACAGTTGCATTAGTTTCAGTGAAAGCTTAGGATCCGCGATACTACCCATACAGGAATTGTTCATGGGAAGAGAATCTGCTTCCCTGAAGAGCTCTGACTGAAGCTCATGAATTACATGGGCGGGTTTGGGTCGAAAGCTCCAGAAATGGCCTGCATTCCCTTCCACAGACGCAGTCTCATCCGTACTAATACTCTGAGCCAACCGTGGAGTGGATGCGGTGGACAGGCGAGGTGATTGTTCAAGTAGCTGCTGTAGCATTCCGGTCATTTCTTTCATGCTACTCTCCAGAGAAGACAAGCGCTCCTCTATAGACGGTATGGCCGTGGTCGCATCTGACCATATTGAGATGCCATCTTGAGGGCGTTCTGTGGTCTCTGGCAACTGACAATCAATTCTACTACAAGGTCAAACTCAGGCATCCACAGACGTAAGGTGAGCCCATGGACGTCAACAAACCTTAATGACAGACAACGACGGCATGCATGACCGCGTGGGTCCAGGTCACATCGGGTTTTAAGCTTGCGGCAGGTGTGGCAGGCTGTCATGGAGCGTCGGATTCGATGTTTCGGACGAGAGCCATCATCAAATGGGTTGGGTTTCTCAAGGGTATGAACACTCTTCTGATCCCATGAGGGGATGTCATATTTGGACTCTTCCGCAGGAGATTTAGTCATGGCTTTCTGGATCATGCAGTCACGCGGATTAACACAAAGAATATCTCACAGCAGGACAATTGTGAAAGTTCTGAACAAGGCATTGAGCCCCCACCCGGGAATCAATTGGCCTTTTAACCGTTCGCCAGGGGCCACGGAGCGGAGATTGTGCTAGCTTGCAGGAAGTTGACGAAATAGGCTTTGGAATATTAATGGAGCCGGCTTGACCTGGGGTAAAGGCACGCTAAATGAATGCGATGCAACCAAACATATGTACTCAGGGTCTTCTAGAAAGATAGAAGAGCGGTCATGATAACCTGTTGCAGCAAAGGAGGGGTTGATTGGCATAGGAGATTCGATTCCCCTGCCCCTCCGACGTAAACCGGTTGGAGGCGTCCCGCTCGCGATGAGGGGGTTAGGCTTGTTCTGTGAAAGTGCGCTTTTCCCGGCCTGGTGTGTTGGCCCAGCCTCAATGGCTTATCGTGAGGTCGAGAAGCCATCGATCTGCTCGGGAAACCAGCCCAAAGAAGCAAGAGTCTTGTCTCGATTTGTCTGCTGCTCTAGCACAGCCATTTCCCCCCCTTTATTACCGTGTCGAGGGTCCAGCATTTTCCTCTTTCCTATTTTTTCTAGGGACTGCCATGGCTTGAAAACCATGGACGCTGCACAATGCTGGCCACTCCTGACTCCAGGTAAGCGATCCTCAATGTCGGATGACAGTACAGTCAAGCCGATCGTGCAGATCTTCGAGATATCAGATCCTTCGCTTCATGATAGTCGTCTTCCTTATAAATCTTTAGGAATCAATATTCGTCAAGATTTTCTCTACTTCAAACAGCGGGGGCTGCAATGCAACCTCGTACCCTGGTGGGCCGGTTACAGGCGGAATTTTCGCTTGTTGACGCATAATTCTATAGTAGCGCGATACTATCCAGGCCACCAATGCCCGGTTAATTGAGGAGACGGCGAGGGGCCCTTGCCCTGACACGCTTGCGTGCTAGCTTGATCCTTGCCAGGCACACCCTGCGGGGAAGCGTCATGATTGAACCATGGTGTGAGGCACGGTGGCTTTGGCGTCATCCGGAGGCAATCGTCAGTCACTTTCAAAAAAGGAAAAAAAAAAATTGTGAAGGGAAAAACCAATTGAATGGTGAAAGATCTATCATCTTTTGCACCATTCTCATTTTTGCCTCTGCGTTTGGAGGCCATCGAAGATCTTTTGACTGCTTGTCGTGGAGCAATCTATTTTGCAAAGTGTCCGTCGCCTCGGCGGCAAAACCCAACCAACCATAGAGGTCAAAGCTGCTAAAGAATTGCGCTCGGGGTGTGGATGGTCGCCGACCTGCTGGGTAGTGCACACCGTTCGTTTCCTACAAATGCCACCGCTCGCCACGGGTTTCAGCAATAATAAGCGGCATCTTCCAAACCACGTTCTCGAACAAATAGCATATTGCTTATCCTCAATGAACCCATCGCATTCCTGCCAAGAGAACCGCAAATACCGCGAACCTGTCGTTCACATGCTCAAGGCCTGCTCGGTACAAAGATCCCTGTCGTCTCGATTAATAGCCTTTCAAAAGACGCGCATGGGGGTGACCACGGCGGCGATATGGAACAGGGATGTTCAATAGGCCATGGGGGGACCATCGGTTACTAGTACCCGGGGTCGAGGCATAGGAGGCTGTAGGCCAATCCCTGGCGACTTGACGGTGCCAAGTCTTCCATGCATCCTTTGAGTATGGTTTCTTTTTCTTAACCTTGCTAGTTCCCGCTCATCATGAACATCATTGGGCCACAGGGACATATAGGCCGGTCCCCGCCAGCATGATGAGTTGATAGGATGGTTGCATCGGTGGTAGCGTATCACATGCACGTGTGGGGGGGACTAAGTGGTGGGCAAGAAATGTTTGCTGTTCACTTGTTGGCGAATGTTGGCTGGGATGACCTGGTCTGCAGCAGACGTTATCATGAAAGGATATCGACGTTATCCAGCAATCTTCGGGGGGCTCCGATCTCCATGCCTTGGTATCACAGTATCTCCACCTGTCTTATCAACACCAAGCGATGTACCTGCATCCAGGAGAGTTAGGACACCCTGTTCGATAAGGGGAAGATTCCACTCGCTTCCATGATCCTATCATAATGCAGGAGAGCCAGCTTCGGGCATTTTCATGTCGTTCTAGAAGCTCCTCGTCAGCCTAATCAATGCTCTAGAATTATAATCGAAAATTGCTAGGCGCACTTGGTCGTCGACTAACCCGGGTTGGATGAACAGGTGTACGACAGATCTCCGCCCCTCAAGCGCGATTTTCTGCATTGGCTTTTCCCTTACGCACGACGGAGAAATTACGGAGTAGTGAGGGGAAGCGTCAGGTTTGAGTTTCTGGTCGCTGAAACGAGAACGGAGATAGCCCGAAAAGCGTCCCCTCAACTTTCAGGGTCGATGAGCTACTCTAATTCATCAATTCCAGATCAGCCCCTGTTGCAGTCTTTGTGCGTAATGTGCTGTGAAAAGACGAGAAAGCCAAGCCCTAGAGCTCTGCTGGGGAGATCAGAGAAGCAAGTGACTGAAGATGTCTGTTGTTGTTCAAACTTCAATCAATGCGAGAGAACAAAGCCAGGTGCAACGCTAGACCTCCCGGGGAATGATGCTGCCTCAGGCAAAGATTACTAAGCATGTATTTGCCTTCGAGACTAGATTCTTCAACAGTCAGACTCATGCGCAATGCTTTCCTGGAAGTTTCTTTGTTTCTTTGCTTCTTTTACTTGTTGCTTTTCATTGTTCATTTTCTCACCCGATACCTTGTCATTGTTCCATTGAGATCAAACCCTTTGAAAGATCAAGTCCATGTCCAATCCTTTGAATCGATAGATCTTCTTGTTTAGAATGAGTGTATACGAAGCGACTCCCCGATGAATCGAGACGTTTCGTTGCCTCGATATATGTCAGTATCAGCTTAACATTAATTCACTTGTTATGGCCTAATTTTCTATCTATAAATTCTCAAAATTACTCTTCGAGCATCCTTCAATCGAGCCAGAAGCCCTTTTTGCGTTCGTCCTTGCCTTGCACGTCTATTCCATCTCTCAATAGGAGACCCTTGCATTGAGAATTTCTATCAACCTTTTAACATAAGACATAAGATATTATCCACAACCCTGTCCATTATTCACAGTCGAGACTTGTTCTCCTCACGGCCTTGAAGGTTAGGGTGAGGAGCCCAGACGGTCGAGTCACCGCGTAAAAGGCAAATCCTAGGGACTTGGTCGAGAACTGCATAGGGGTGGCCATGTCAGCAAGTCATTCGGCCCATGGGAGATGCGGTAGCGTGAAGGAAGGGAGAAAATAAATGTCCATCCATACCTTGACCTTGGATCCGACGTGGAAGAAAGCAAAGTCACCTGTCACCAGGTGGTGAGTGATTCCAGTGGCCTCATCCTATCGAATGAAAGTTGTGAGAAATGTCCAGTAGTTTCGACTTGCAGCGCTCTGAGGAAAATGAATGCATACCAGAACGTCAATCTGACCACTCAGCACATATTTGGTCTCCTCAAAGTTGTAGTGTGCGGGTCGTTGAGGGCCAGCCTCGATCTTGTAGAATCCGGAAGTGAAGTATGCGGGGGACTCGGTCTTGTGCCGATGGAGTGGGAATCGGTGGTAGTTGCGTTCTCACCCTGGGGAAGGGGGATGAATTCGTTGCCGGCGTCCTTGATGACGGTGAGAGGAACGAGCTGGTTAGAAACTATATGGACCATTAGATTAGCGAAACCGAGCTATTATTTACTTGCAGGTCTCTATTAGACGATGGGATGAGATCAATAATACTCACTCTTGTGGTATTTGCGATGATAGACTAGGAGAATCAATATCCTAGCTACCAGATATGAGCTACATCGTCGTTGGCATACTTCGTAAGTACTCGTCGAAATCGGAGGCATTCCCGGTGGTGCAGAGATGTCGCGTTCTTTATCCCTATGAGGTGAAAACCCCCCGGGTGGATCATCCGGCTGCGGGGAAAAATATCGGATACACGACCGAGATCTATTGTAAAAAGTGTTCTCCTCATTCGATCATCATGTGCGTGCTATGGGGTCATAACAGGTCTTGAACAGCATTCAGAATCGCTCTATGAGAGGGGTGGATGGATGCAATCGGCATTCTATGTGCGCAAAAGCTCATGGGTACATACCCCGGGGCCTAACTTATTCTCTTGAATATTTGTGCATAAATCTCTACCTGTCTGGTGGTCCTATACGGACTCCCCACTGTATGGAGCCTCCAAAATTCGCTCGCTTGGCCTCATGGAGTGCAACTATCTTCCAAAGATGGGTGGTTGTACCGAATTCCCATCTCCAATATTGATCCCTAAAGGATCCAGACTCTTCAAAGCCCCCCACGAATGAAGTGAGGGGATGGTGTTTATTCTTGAATTCGCATTGTTAATCATCATGTCCAAATAGTGTATACAACATCGAGGCATCTCAACAGTCTTGCGCTTCAGAAGAGATATTGAATCTCTTGTCTAATATATCTTCCAACTTGATAGTCTATGAACAGATCCTTGTAGCCATCTAAGGAGTAAACTAAGCTCAAGTCTCACACCTTCACGCGATGAGCCATCTCCCTGACAAAGGCCAAGCTGTTGTGGAGCGCAGGCCAAAAGTTGGCCGCGACCACAAATGGGGCATTGGGGAATGCGCGAATCGTCAGAAGCCAGGCTGCACTGCTAATTCCCATTGCGGTAGTAAGGGCAGCCACAAGCCCAAGGTAAGATAAGATCTCGATGCCTGGTTTTTTGAAGAAGTAAGCCTTTCTCTGGCCTTCGCGCGTCTTCCCCTTCAACGTAGGAATGTATTTGAAGTCAAAGACGGTTTCCTTTCCGAGACCATCTTTTTCATCCATCAAGTGCTTCCACATCATCTTTCGACGGGACTGTGATACAAGATCCTTGATTAGCCGGATATTCTCTGGCATATGGGAGTCAGAGGAATTTTGGGAACTCACCGCAATGATGTATCTGTCGATAAACGGAACCTTTGTGATGGTGCTGGCCTCCATCTTCACCCAGAAGCAGTACCCCCACATGAGAATCCGATAGTATAGATTTGTCTTAGGGATATGAAGTTCGTCGGAAAGCAAGTCCCCATTCAACAGACGAGTCAAAGCATCCATATACTCCTTCGACGCATACATGGGCGGGGTATTCTCCAACCCCAGCGCGATATTCTTCGCCAGGATTCTTCCCGTATCGGTTGGAGCAAACTCGTTGATGAGAAGGGACTCGCCCGTGACCTTGGCTTTATGCGCGGTCTCAAAGGGCTCAGTCGGTGCGCCCATGTAGTAGGCGACTAGCCGCCACAGCGCTATGTAATCCTCCTGTTCCTGTTGACTGAGGTAGATGCCTTGACGAGGCAGTCCCAGCCAGATTACAGTGCCACTGAATGTGTTGATCGTGGCGAACGAGTCGAGATCATTGATGGGCAGGCCATATTTCCCAACATCGTAATATGTAGGGTCCTGCTCGGCAAGGGCCATGATTTTTCGTCGTACCATCGAATGAAGGAGGCGGACTCGAACGGACGCGAGATGGCCTTCCCCACCGGGCTTCATGCCTTCCGCAGAACTGTTCACTTGGACTGTATGTTGGACGGTCTCGAGTAATCGACGGCGCACAACCTTTGCGCCGAATCCACCCGTGCGTGATAATGTCTCCCCGACACGAATGGCGCCCCTGATGAGGCGTTAGTATAAGATAGATTGGAATACTTCGGTCAACATACATTCCACCGAGAAGACTCTCAAACGAAAGCTGCATATAACCCGTCATCAGTCCTGTCCGTTCCGATACAAACAAGCCATGCACGTACCACGTTCAGGATCGGAGCCATATACCGCCAAAAGATGTTCTGCCCACGTTGAATCTGCGCCCAGTCCACCCATTCGGGTACTGTGTTGATTTGATCCCAGAGCTCTTGGGTCTTCGGGTCATTCACATAGTTATCTCTTAACAGAGCATATCGATCCCTCTTCTGGTCGGCTGGCACGGAAACTTGGTCCAGTATCGCGTTGCACTCGTCTGCAAGCGAATCGCATGTGTGGATCCATGGCTCGAGTTCATCGGCAGAACGATGTTGATCTGTCCACTCAAAACTGTAGTCCCAGTAGTGGTGCTCAGTTCGATTACCCTTCTTGTTCTTAGCCACAGTCATCTTTGCGGATCGTGGTTGCGTGTAGCAGGCGTTGTATAGAATCCGGAAGGGTTACTGACTTCATCTTCAAGGAACCACAGTAGTTATATGATTCTCAGTAACTATTGTATAGATCCAAAAAGCCCGCGGTCCGAGGTCTCAGTGACGTATATCGCATGTCTTTGTCTGTGTGTAGCAGCTGATGCTTGCTTGGTGTGAAGATTGGCCATAGCCGACGAGCTCATCAGGCGGAGTCAGTCAAGTGCTTGAATGCGGCTAAGACCCTGGCACAGAATCCAATCAAGCTCAACCACCGTTGGCCATCATATTCATGTTCGCTTCTACTGGCCTGAGGAGGACCCTCCGCCCGCAAAATGGGCGGAAGACAGGGTGTTGTTCGGTTTGAATCAGGAGGATCTGCAGGATCTGGGGCCGCCCTCGGGCCGACCACCACCGTCCTTCACATGTCCCTCAACGTCACTTGACCCCTCAGGCATATCGGATAAGGTCAAAAAGAATGGAAAGATGGATACTGAGTTGAGCCGTACGATATACTTGAGAGCTCACTGTTGGGGGGGATGTCGGCGTCTTGTTGCAGGGTCAGACGAACATCCACTATGTCAAAATCTATGCCGAAGAGAAATCTCACCTCGTAATAAATATAGTAACAGGCAGCTCGAGTGATTTCTGAGTAACCCATTCCCTTGAAAAAAGAAGTGGTGTATTCTTCTTACGAAGACCAAAGGTGACAGCTATAACAGTCCAATCTGAAAATCATCTCTTCAACATCAGATAACCAAGATAGCTGTCCATATACAATGTCCAAAATCCAGTTCATCAAGGCATCGTCCCTATAAACTTAAGACATAACCCTAGCCGAAGTTACTTAACGGATACTATCTGAAGGACCCAGATTTATCAACCAAGGGTAAGATATAGCTCATGCTTTGTCGTTGGACATTTAACGATGGACCGGTATGGCTATATTTGCACCCTCTTATCACATACTTTTGTAATCAAAGGTTTCAGGACACCACAAAGGACATCAATGAAGAGGACGATTGCAGAAGGTCCTCAATGTTCATAGGTCGTGATGTCCGATTTCCCGTGCGAGATTCCAAGATCCGCATATTGCTCTTGCTTCTCCAGCAAAGTATATTTATGCACGACCGCTTCGCATATCTCTGCAGTTTTACCGTACCCTGTTGGTTTTCATTTCTCTTTGAGCTAGCTATTCCATATGAGCCATGTAAATTACCTTCCTATCTCATATCCGCCATTTCCTATCCGGGTCTCGAGGTGAGGCCCACCTGAACATAGACAGTCAGCCCAGCGACCACTTGGGCAGGTAGCCAATGACATACGCATTGATCGAAATACAGTGCAACAGATGTACCATGGGTATGTGATTGCCTATCTATTGGAAGCGGAAATTACTGGTATGCTGTGAACTTCAAAGGAACCCCCTCCCCCACCCCTCCATCTCTACTGGTGCCAAGTATGTGCTGCCATGGAACATACTTAAAAAAGCCACGCCAACTACGAAACAGACTCAAGTCTACACGAGAGTTTCCGTATGGAATTTCATGTTCCTCATCCTGGCTAACAGGCCATAGACCAGGGCGTCATGTCAAGACGGTGAACAGAAGGACCGGCCTATGCCATCGGTAGTTAGAAGTGAATTCAATAGAGGTCTCAACACAAGCGCTGTGGATAGTGTTGCGTGGCACACTTAAACTCGAGCTCGTCGGATCTCGCAAAGACCAAGGAAGGTGACGGTCGCTGGGCTGAGCGAAAAAGGATCCAGCAGGTGAGACAGAAGTTCACTCCCCATAGTGAAGATACTCGGCGAAAGGATCCAACTAGACTGGAGGTAGAGGAACCAATTGAAGATCCCAAAACACAGATGGCCAAAGCCGAAGTTGGTACCTTTCTAGACGTTCAAATGTGGCCCTAGAGACCGACCTCATTTTTGAGAGGTCTTGGATGAAAGGTATGAACATAGCTTCATAGGCTATCGTCGTCCCAAGTCCACCGCGAGTGACGACGGATATTTCGCAATGATGCCTCAAATAGGGCATGACGCTGCGTCACGAGCAGCTCCACCTTTGCAAGGTTGATCGTCGATACCGGGACATGGATCGAAAGGGGCACTGGTCTCCATTGCCTTGATAGAAACAGCGGAAGTCGCACTATTGTTCTGAAGAAACCCTCATACTTCCCCACCTTTGGATCTTGGGCGGGATCGTCAAGCCGCAAGGACCAGGACAATCCTTTGTTTCACCCACATGGAAGAAGGGGGGTTTATTAGAAATGGCTTGTGCCTTTCTTCCGCCCCTTCCGAGCGAGCAGGAGAAGCAGCAGCAGCAGCGAGACCGCCTAGGAGATGGAGCCCGATGGTCGATCGATGTCAATAGTCGCCCAAAGGCCCTGGTCGGGCGTACCGGCAAATCGTGGCCGTGACAACGGCCGTGAGCGAGCCTTGCATGGAAGCGGAAGTGTCGTCCGGTTGTACGGAGTACGGTACGATGTACCTAGGTAGGGAGTGTCAGGCAATCGATCTGAAGCGCAACGACCTGCAGGGAAGCCGCACTTGTCGATCATCCGCGCATGAGGGACGACGGCCGACGAACTCCTGTTCGCTCTGATCGGAGGGGAGACCTACCCAAGCGGGAGAATGTTAGGCGCCCCTTTGTGTTCTAGAAGGCATGGTGAAGCGGGGAAAACCCGCTGGGTGAAGCATCTAAGGTTTGGGACTATGCGCTGGGAACCACAGGCTATTGAATTAATCGGTTTGGCCGGTACGAGGGGCGAACCGCTGAAAAACAAATACTGGGGGAACCTCGGAAATTTGTACTCGTGCTGAGACAATCTGGAACTGGCAATGATGTCAAGGAGCGGCCGACAAGGTTTTTCAATGGGATTTTAGTTTGACGGACGACGATTTGGCCGTGTGCAGGACCCATGGTACGATGCTGTGGCCCCGCGCATTACTGGCCCCCGACCCAAGATCGGAGGGAAATTCATACCTTTTTTTTTTTTTTTTTGTTATCGTTGTGGGCGACTCGGTTTCTCCCGCCTGACAGTGCGAGGGAACAAAAAAAAAAAAACACCCCCAAAGGAAAAAATCAATAAAATGAAATAAAATCAACTGTACGAAAGTTCGGATGAACGAGAACATGTCACTGCGGGGAGACTGCGCCGCAAGACCCTCCCAGTTCACTCCCGCCGGGGGGGGGGCAGGCTGCGTACATGACAAGGGCTGCGAACCCAAGAACCAGGAAAGCAACCCGGTGGGCAAGTGACACGGCAGATGCACAATGACAAATTCAGCCACTTGCCACCCAGCCCCTGCTGAGCCTGACTCAGGGTGACGCCGCCCCCTCCCAAGCCACCCGGTCAGCCTCATCCCTCGGGACCGGAGATGGATGATCTTCTGCCTCCGAAGGGGGCGGTTCTGGCGCATATGGACTGTACGGAGTATCGCCCACCATTCTCCCCAGCTGGGCCGATCTGTTGATCGTAGGTATGCGGGACAGACAAAATTCTGCCTCCCAATCCTGTACGAAGGACAAAGTAATCATGAGGGACCCTCGGGACTCCCTCCGCCCACCCGGGAGACGAAGCTCCCCCTCGGAGGTGGTGTCGACCTGTCAGGAACCCAAAATTGCTTTCTTTTCCCACTTGGTCATGAAGGACCGCCTATCGCCGTCGCGCTGCAGACACTGCCGTCCGAGCGTCCTGAATGTATGTATGTAGGGCTACGCTTCCGCACTGATCATGATTCCCCTACTCCGTACAGATCCAGCCGATACAGAGATACCTACTGACAGCCCTCGCAGAGTGCAGAAACCACCCCCCCTCTTCCCCTTCAGGAAAAAGTCCCAAGAAGAGGAAAATCGACGGCCATCCTATTTTTAACACCATCCCCCCGGAGTGGCTCCCTTCCCTCCCCCTTGGGTGTCAAAATTTGAAGACCTGAGGGCCATGACAAATCCTCCCCTCACGGGGGGAGGACACGCCTGACAGGCCCAACGCCACGAGGAGGGACCACACTAGTGCTGGACGTGACGGGGCTGTTCGGGTTAGAGTTCAGAGGGTCTACTGTCTGGGAGATCTGGGATCGTCCGATTCCTCTCTTTGGCTGAACCAAACTCTCTCCCCCAGCTCCTCCACGGCCCTCCTACCCCCTCAAGAAAAAGCACCATGCTGTTTCGAGCCCGCATCCCGGAGATGATGGCCAATGTTCGTGTTCGGAGAGGGTTTTGTCGCGTCTCCGCAGGCTGGATCGACGGAGACAGGCCGAAAAGCTTGAGCGTGGGAGATCCGACTCGCCCGACACGCTCAACAGGCCGGGGGGCAGGACTGGGGCGAGAGGAGACCTGTGTTGTCGTCCGAGTTGACATGACACCTGCAGTATCCCAGGATCTGTGGCCCACGACGCGGTCGACACCATCCATCACACCATCGGGCGAAGGACGCGGTGGATAGGTTCCCCTTATAGTCAAGGACATCCCTGCCACCGACACCTGAGGCACCGATCCGCAAATCGGAATGATCGAAGGAAATGTAGATCCGCGTGGGAAGATTCATGGTTCACCCCTGATCACTTGCGTATCCACTTGACCGGATCTGGTTAACTGAGAGACGATGGCGACTGGTCATTTCTGAAGGCGTCCTCCGTCCAGGACGACTTCCATTTGGCCGCGGACGGTTCGTCCATGGACAGACATGACAGCTGGAAGGGCGCACCAATGAGTCGGGACCGCCTGATGGGCGGCTTTCCGATCGTCTCAGCAGTGGAGTGAGCGTGAGGCTTCTCAGTGGGCGCATCGAGTCAATCCGCGCGCTAAGGATCCCAGCCCATCTCCATCCCACTCCATTTTTCAGCTTCGGCCGCGGGCTTGTGGCCGGACCGGCCTCCCATCCGTCAACCTGATTGCGGGCGAACGCGGATCCACCGCCAGAAGAGGATCTTCTCGTGGACATGCCTTCTCGATCGGGGTTCTCGCCCAGCGTCCCAGCCGTCAAGTGTCCGGCCCTGGGCCTAGTCTCGTCCCCTGTCACCGCATGGCTCTCATGTGGTTGACCTTTAAAAAATGGAGCCCAGAGTTTTCCCACCTCCGTTCGAACGGATCCATCGATCCAGAGTGGATGGATTATTGGCATCAGCGCTCCTCGTGGCATCGTCTGCCGGGGAACCGTGGCACCTGGACAAACTTAAATGGCGCACATTATCATCGTTGGGGGCGGATCGAGCATCGTCCCTCGTTGCGGATTGCTGGTCGTGATCCGTGGCCGGCCAGAGTTCGGCAGCTGAGCCTTCCGACCCTTATCCGAACCGCCATCGCAGCTGTCAGGGAAGAGTGACATGGCCCGGACAGCAGGAAAGCCGTCACAATCATCAGTCACACCTATCAAGGGGGAGCTCCCATGCAAAGAATGTCGGGATTCTATTGGTGGGGTACGGGTGCTGTTTGTGTCGTTTTTCTTAATTTTTTTTTTTCTTTTTTTCATGTTCTATCTTTTTATCGTGCGATTTTTCTTGTTCTCCGTCCTGTAACCACGGAAGCACAGCCGACAACGTGAGATGTCATATGCACGGGGCGAATGAATCTTGCATACCCTAGGGGCGGTCACACCAATCATTTGCAGCCACTGCTGATTGGCAGCCAGAGTCGAATTATTAAGGTAGGTAGTTCCAGGTCAACCCGACCTATTCGTCCCTCGCGACCCCTCCAGCGAGAGGACGGAGGGGGTTCCCGCGTATTGTATGGTAAAACCCTAAGCCGACCAGGTACCTGCCCATCGAACCCTAAGCCAGGTTTGCTAGATGCGGGCCCCAGGCAAGCCGAGGGTCAACAAGGCTTTTTCCCTGGGCGATCACGAGATGGTCCTTGCCGTCTGGCACGAGGATATCGCAGAGGTTCGTGATCCAGCGCGCTGCTGCCCATCCCATTCCTC
Organism: Aspergillus olivimuriae; assembly: GCA_003719415.1. Classification (NCBI taxonomy): domain Eukaryota; kingdom Fungi; phylum Ascomycota; class Eurotiomycetes; order Eurotiales; family Aspergillaceae; genus Aspergillus; species Aspergillus olivimuriae. Next base: position 384 of record RHLO01000701.1, on the reverse strand, counting down.
CTTCCGAAGCAAGGTGGGATGGGCCCAGAACGTCTAGCCTGCCAACCCCGATGCACTCTGGCCCAGCACCTTGCGGTCGACGGTCAGGTACCGTAGGTAGGATCTGGGGCGTGTATCTGCCATACCGCCACGGTCCTCCGGTACCTCCCTAGGTCCATCCATGGTACCATCTCGAGCGACACCAAGTGGGGTCCGTCAGGGTGATGGAGAAGAACGCCTCAGCGATCGGGCCATTCCCTGTCCAGGAAGTTGGAATCCTCTTCATTCCGCCAAGGCCCGACAGCGGGAGTTACGGAGTAGTGTGTTCTGTCACAGCCTTCACCGCAGGAGTGGTACCTTAGTCTCCTAGTAGGTAGGCGTCTCAGCCCACCACCACCACCACCA
>RHLO01000070.1:0-13314 GCA_003719415.1 Aspergillus olivimuriae | reverse complement strand
TAGGCTAATAACCTAGCCTTCCTAGCTAGTGGTTAAAGGTGGCTAGATTAGACTTTTTACCTTAATCTAACTATTCCATAGTGGCTAGGTTATAAAAAAAATTTTAATCTCACTATAGGTTATGGCTAGGTTATGGCTAGGTTATAGTGGCTAGGTAATGTAACTCTAATTAGGTTCTTCAAAGGAATAAACGTAAAATCAAATCTAAGAAAAGTAGCTATATTAAAAAAGAGAGATCTATTATATTCTTAATTATTAATAGGCTTAATAGTCATATAAAAGGTAACAGTCATATAAAAGGGATCAGGGTCACATAGCCATGATTTCTAGGGAGTCACTCTGGATGAGGGGAAAGTGCTTAGTCATAACCTGATAGGCTGCTCCTATACCGGAGTCATGAGATAGCGGCATCCAGCATGTGTACAATGCATTTTTGTCTTGTCCTAGCAACCATCCGCACAAGACCGAGAAAAATCCTCCAGCCCATCGCCACCTCACCTTTACCACAGGAAGATTGAAGAACCATCCATATATTTTGTCTCTCACATGCTTCACACAAAAGCACAGATACAAGAACGTTAATAATGGACAGTATCAATAAATCCAATGATCCAGATGACCAAGATCTCGCACAGGTAAGGGTCTGGATCCTCCATACAGTCCCAATATAAGATCTAATTTTATATACAGGCATTCAGTGATATCAATAAGTGTGTACGTCCCATAACGAATCATCTAATTTCCGGGTTCTAACATGGAATACCCGAACAGTGGCGAACAGACTGCACTAGTGTTAGAAAACCATCTGAGTGAGCTGGAGGGTAAAATTGAGGAATTGCTGGCTTCTTTTGAGCCCAACCATGATCAACAAACAGCTGCCGCCGGGCTGAACAGCAATCCTGCGTATGAACCACAGACTAGGAAAGATCAGAAGAGTTCCTCCAAGTGAAACATGCCAGCAGAGTCTTTCTCCACCACCCTTTTTTCCGTTATAATACCGTCAATGAGGGAAGCAGGGGTAATGTCAAATGCCGGGTTCCAGACGTCAATTCCCTTCGCCGCAATGCTTATAGTGACTGGAACCATGTTTTCGCCTTGGCTGCTATCTTCACATTGGCCCTTGATTTTCAAGACCTCGGAAGCTGGCCGCTCCTCAATGACAATTTCATTCCCAGACTTGGTTTTGAGGTCAACTGTTGTAAGTGGTGCAGCGACCAGAAACTTGACCCCATGATATCTTGCCAGCACAGCAAGACCATATGTACCTATTTTATTGGCCGTATCACCATTGGCCGCTACCCTGTCTGCGCCCACAACAATAGCATTGACCATTGCACTCGGCCTTGCAAGCAATGCAGCGGCCATTGAATCTGTTATCAGAGTGGCAGGAAGCTTGTCGTGAACGAGCTCAAACGCCGTAAGCCGGGAGCCCTGATTATATGGCCTTGTTTCCGTGCAATAGGCATGGTTGAGGGAGTTTGTGGACGCGAGAGAGCGAATGACGCCTAATGCTGTTCCAAAACCTGATGTCGCCAGAGAACTGGAATGAAATCAACACGGAACCCATGGTGAAAAGTCAGACATAAACCCACCCAGTGTTACAGTGAGTCAAAACTGTGGCCTTGGAGGCTCCATCGAGAGCATTTTCCAGAATCCATGCAGCTCCATTTTCCCCAATTTTCTTATTGTCCCGAACGTCCTTCACTAACATCTCCTCTGCAGCCCGGATGAAGGAAGTGGCAACCGTTTCGCCGTTGGAGTTTGACACAGTAGCAGCAGCAGCAACCACATCTGTAAGCTTATGTGCAGCATCGCTGAGGTTGACAGCGGTTGGTCTGCTGCTGACAAGATAACACAACTTCTCTGCCACGAAAGTCTTGACCTCCTCGGCCTTTGCAGGCAAGGTTTTCTGGGCCATAAGGCCATGCAACTCAGATGCCAGTGCAAGGGCTGCCACAATGGCGATTGCAGGTGCTCCCCGTACTCTCATGTCTTTTATTGCAAGCCAACCCTCTTGGCTATTGCACACTTGCACATATTTCTCCACATGAGGCAATTGTAGTTGGTCGAGAATGGCAAGATTGCCACAACTGTATTTGATTGCTTGTAGTGTCATACTGAACGAGGCACAGGAGCACGGTGTTGATAGACGGACAATATTTCGTTCGCGGGTGAGAGGCGCCAAATCCCAAGGAGCGGAAGGGCATGCAGATTGAGGCAGTATCTACCTAGGTAACTAGTTATGTAGGGTACCTTATGTAAGGACACTGAAAGACGGGAATTGCACTCCCGTACCGGTACATACTACTACTACTACTACCAATCGATAGTGGGGGTTGCCGAACTTTTCGCCCGTAAACCCACTCCCTAATAATCAACGAGATCGCATATTAATTGCAGGTGGCCCCCGAATATGAGACATGCTGATATCTCGGTTCATCGAAAGATTGTTATGTGTATCCCCTTCAAGTGTACCGTGGTTAATGTTTAGGGACAGAATCATGCGTATTATCTATTCCAAATCCTTTCCTTTTGAAGTTTATTGTGTCGTAACCCAAAATCAAGGTTTCCTGAGGATATGTACTTGCGAATACTCCTTTTATAAAATGGTAATCCAGGAGCCATCGAAGACGCACCGGGCCTGTTTTATTGCACTTGAAGAAGACATGGTAGACCTGAGTGTCTTCACTAAAGAAAAGCTATTCGACCTGTTGGCGGGTAGCCGTATGATGCTCAAACGGAAAAGTACCGAAGACCAAGGACTGAGGTAGACATGATTTCCATCGAAGCACTGAAGGGCTCTAAAGAGCATAGACTGTATGTCGAATCTCACCGAAACGGGAACCCTCAGGTAAGTGTTGCGGCTTGTGGTCGGGTGTCGGTAAAAACTCATCTTGCCAGACAACTTTCTCAATGAGCCGAGATGTAAAGGACTAGGAGAAATAGTCTCAAATTAGTAGTATAGTGCGACAAGGATCAAAGCACAAACCATTATTGCCACGGACGAACGCATCGCCATAACTGCGTCTTAGCTTCCCATTGACGAACTCCTCGGACTTTTCAAGCGCGATATTCATATATCCATCTACTGATTGGAGTTCGCCTGAGCCAGGTTAATACTCATATGAAGTGTTTGGTGGGAAAAAGGGAAAAACCTTTGTAGACAACACCCGAATTCAGCTTGACGGTTACCGGGGCTCCAATGATTTCACCCAGAAAGGCGGACGGATCTTTACCCTCCGATGATGATCCGTTTTCCATTGTCTTCGTAAAAAACCTCCTCTTTGCAATGGCTAGCTGGTTGGTTGTGATATGAGAATGCACGACCAGTTGTTCTGTTGTCCACAGTGTCCCCCTCGGAGAATGGGTGACTTGGAGAAACGGATAGATAACTGTGGTCATCTGGCCACGTGCCACCACACCCCACCGGGTACTGTGCAAGTTCATTTGGTGTACCTACCACTTTCACAGCGGTGGCACCGCTGTGATCCTTGCAGCAATGAAGAAATTATGACTGACCGGAATATCAGAGGACCCCCAGTATACAAACATCATGCGATCTTTTTTCAGGAGGCCTTCTTGGGCAACCCGGGGAGATGAGAACGACGCCCAGTTCTATCGCCGCTCCGACCAAACATATGCCGATATTGTTACTGCAAGTAAAGAGGCCCGAGAAAATGTGTGCAAGTACCCAGCAGATAGCCCTGCAAAGAATGAAAAGGGCCATAAACGTCATCGAATCTCCCATGATGTATGTCGGCCTTCCAGTGATATTACAGGCCCGCAAGAGTGTCGCCGAGTACAAATGGACCAGGGAATCCAGGCATTAGCAGTGGGCCTTCGATGCGCGCCTAGAGACAGCAGCACCTCGAAGACCCCCAATTCTGCGACACCAGAACCATCACCTCAACGAGAAAATGATGCCCATTCTGTTGTATTAGATACCGCCGAACAGAGTCCTACGGGAATTTCGAACAGAGCTTGTTCTTCCAACTTCGATTCCCATCACGCCCATCGGCACGAGCGATTGAGTCCGCAAAACTGTCCCCAAAATGCGTCCATCGTGTGTGAAACGGGCTCCGATGATAGTTCCAAACACGAGGACAGGACAATTCAGATTCTTATCACTTCTCAACTCGACCGCACAAAACCCCTGATCGTGCAGCGCAAAATGTCGCAATCGCTCAAAGATGTTCGCCTAGCTTGGTGTCGTCACCAGAATTTATCCAAGGAACTGCAATCTGTCGTGTATCTTACATGGAAGGGCAAGCGTGTATTCGATGTAACAACCTGCAAAAGTCTCGGGATTGGGACTGCTAGCTCAACCACGGAAGACTGTCTGCAGTTCGACGATAGCATAAGTCGTCTTCACATGGAAGCAGTCACGGACAGTCTTCTCATGTCCAGGAAGAAGCGGCGTCTGTCTATGGATAGTGCAGAATTGGAGGTGGCCAAACCCCTTGCGTTGATTCGGATTGTTCTCAAGTGCCCGACACATCCTGAGTTGGAAATAAGGGTTACCTCGGATGCAAGAATTGCTGAACTAATCGCTAAGTTTCGTGACACAAGAAATATTTCTCCGCCACGGGAGCTCTACTTGACGTTTGATGGTGATCGCTTAGAGCCAGATAAGAGCCTTGCTGATTACGACATTACGGACGCTGACCTTGTGGACGTTATTCTCAGATAACTTAGATATTGAAATTTATTGTAATGTGAAATATCCTTATCATACCAAAGGACTTGAGAAACATGTCCTCTATGTACTGTGTTATGTGCGGCGCTTGGGAGAGACTGGTTAGGTAACCTTTGCTGCATTTGTGGGGGACGGATAGTACCTTAGGTTCATCCCAAAGGCCCTGTCGATTGATTGATGGCCGTCTGCTCCTTTCTCCGTAGTGTGGGGCCAAGAGGTCAAATTTTTTTACGCCATCAGCAATCATCCTTTGATATACCGCACATGTGCGACGTCACCTTCTGAGGCTTATGACTTCAACTCCGACTTGACTGGCCCTCGATATGAAGCTAATTACCGCAAACTTCTTAGCTTGTGCCGTGAAGGGATGCAAGACCTCACCAGCAGCATTCCCACTCCACTTTCGTGACGTTGAAATGGAGCTACAAGAGTGTGATTTCCAACCAGAGTTCATTCGTAACATACTGCCTCGAATTGACTGGGCCGCACTCCAGACGATGGCTAGCGAGGTACGTCTTTTTGGAGCCTGAAGAAACCATTTGCTTATGTCCACCGCAGTTAGGCTTCCCTCCAATCGCTCAACTCAAACCCGAGGGTGATGTCCTCCGAGATGAGCCGACATTGAAAGAACTACACAGATTACTCTTGGAGACACAAGTTACTGAGGGGAAACTTCTCTGCGGCAACTGTGGGCATGAATACGTTGTCAAAGAAGGCATTCCAAATTTCCTTCTACCAAGCCATCTAGGTGACTACCCTTCCTCGATCAATGCCAAGCTCCTTGTGCTCATCCAAGCCAGTTTGAATTTGATACCTTAAGCCATGAAGCGTCCCAACCAAGAAATATTTACTCGAAGCTTTCCGGCATCGTGCCCTCAAAGGCGTAGTTGCTCCGAGATGAAACTTTTCACCTGCTGGGGCGCGGTCCAACATGCTCATCAAAGTGACTGCTACAGTTGCTGCTTGAAAACACTTTATCTATTTTGGGGATTTATGATACTAGTATATCGTACAGAGAGCCTTGGGCATGAAAAATGAAGGGATCGACGAGGAAAACAAAATTCCAACGCATTGACCTATCAGTCCAATACGCCCATCCCGAAAATTCCCTGGCTATATGCTCATCCTGACGCCATGGAAAGTGCAGCAGTTGGTCAAAGAGGTTGGAACGTCTGGCTCGATTCGATGGTTGAGCAAAATGATTAGAACCCAATTGAAAATCATAATGGGGCAGAAGAAAATAGTTCTGGTACTTGGAGGCTAAGTGCACTAGTTGAGGAAGCCTTTACATCCAGTTGAACCACAAAGACACGGGATCCTGTCGTCACTGTCCCATTCTCTTTCGAATTTGTAGTCATAAGTTAGTTCTTCGTCTGCAATACAGTTAGCTTGTTGCTCCACTGGAACTGGCCTGCTAGTAGTCAGCTCTTACCTCTTTCAATGTCCCTCAGGGCATATATGACTATTCGTTTGCTCCCATCGACCTTAATTATTTTGGCGGTGCAGTTCGGGGTACAGCTATGGTTGATGAATCGAGCGATTCCGCCCCTCTTGGTGGCATCTATAACCGTGTTCTCATCAATCCGGAAGAGATAACTGCTTCCGATGCCGCTTTTGAGGTATTGTCTTTCCCTCATGTCTGCCACTTGCTGCCGCACTTTTTCTCCCACATATTCGATGATCATGTCGTTCGCTGAGATATTTTCTTCGGCATAGAGACCCCAGTTATGGATGGCTGATCGGGCAAAACGCACCGGCTTCTTCCGTTTTTTCAATTGATTGAATCGAAGAACGTCACTATCACCGCTCTGAGTTGGGAGCGCTTGCTTCTGTGCGTTTATATCAGCAATTAGCCTGCGGTTATTGACCCTGGTCGACCTGGAAGTTGATTTGGAGATGGTCTTAGCAGCAGCTATTCGCGCAGCTTCTGCTGCGACGGCGTGAGGGTCATTCTTTGCTTTTGCCTCGCGCTCTTCGCGTGCCTTTTGGACCTTGATGCGATGTGGTAGGTACTTTGACTTCTCCGACTCCAAAATTTTCTTTCTTCCTTCGGTCCGAGCTGCGCCTGTCATATTGCGCACATAGTACCCGTTGATTTGAGCTTCTTCATGTACTGGGCCTACATAGCCAGTATGGCTGAGTGCTTTAATCTCTTTCTGTCTCCAGGCCCAAGCTGGGAGATTTCCGATCAAAGATGCTGTATGCTCAACGAGAACTCCCTGGAGAAAGCGCAGGTCCTCCTCGTCCTTGACCAGGCTTTGCCACCCATCCAGATCAAGAATTATTGTTTGATCGTCTTCCACGATTGGTCGGGGTTCGTTGTTCGATACTTGCCACCTCACTTCCTCTGACCTTTGTTCCCCGTTGGTCGCTCCATTCTTGGGATCATCACATGAAGTCAACAAAGCTGCACTGTCTTCTCCAAATGGATGTACTTCCGCGATGGCTTGTCCTGCGTTGGATAATTGCTCATCTTCGTTGGTCGAACCCGAGAGGGCCGAGAGGGAATTAGTATGCCCCACGGTTGGCGCGAGAGATTTGCTGTCTGGAACTAGATGATGAAGAGACTCTGTAGCATGCTCGTCAACGAGGGAGTGAAGCTTATCGTTCTCTCTCAGTTTCTTCCGCGCATAGAGGCCGTCTCCGTCCCTCTTTCGCTTCCGCGATTCAATAGTCCCATCGGAGTCATGCTGTACAGGTTCACCCAGTGTCTCTGCCTGAAGACGCTCGTGTGAGTTGATGGTAGCCTCGCTCTCAATTGATTCCTGATCATGTGCACTTTCAGGTAGAGACTGAGGAGCAAAGCTTTCACCCTCGTCGGAAGCCGAAGACCTTGAGCTCATTCGACTAGCAGGGCGGCTCTCTTGGTCATCGTTGTCTTTAGAATACGGAGTTCTCTGATCTTCGTCGGAATCATCCACATCATGCAATTGCTGGAGACGGTGATAGAGAGGACGAACTTCCTTTCTTCTCAATGGCTGTTTCCGTCTCTCATCCATGAATGCACCACCTGTTCGATCAAGACGAGTAGACTTTCGAATCCGCGGAAGTGATAGGACATTGAGGTTGGATGAGATAATAGGAAGTCCAGAACGTGAGGCCGATGTCCCAATTGAATTGTTGACTTCGATTCGAAACATAGGCCTTCTCATGCCCTCGGGCTCTGGAATGCCTAACTTTTCCCTCCTTGACGCATGTCGAGCTGGATCAAGATAGTCGTATAGAGCGGGTACACCTATGCGTGACTTCACGTCCTCGAGAAGCTTATCTTTGAGATCTCGAATTATTATGGTTAAGACCTCTCTGCAAGGATCGAGATCAATTGCTCGTTGTTTCTTTTCTTCCTCGGTATCCAAGTCCGCTTCCAGTTTCAGCCTGTCCGTTTCGGCGCGCTCACGTTGCTCCGCTTGTAGCCTTTCTGGACTAGGACTGCGCTCGTAGCCGGGATTCCCATACGGCTGGCTCTCCATGTTCATAATATATGTGAACAAGGGCTTCATATGGCACATCTTGTAGCAACGTTCAGTCTCTTCCTCGCCGCGCCTAGAGTTCTCAAATATGATATAATACCCTGTTTTATCACAACGGATATCTTTCCAGCCGAACAACTTGAGCCTTTTTTTCAGATGAGGGACAGTAGTGCTGAGGACTGGAACGTAGCAGTGTGCGATAAAAATATAGGGATCACGTTTGATTTGATTCAGTATGGGCGTCTCTTCGACTAACGATGGCACAGCTGGCTTTAAAAAGCTGGCTCGTGGGCCTTCTGGTATAGCCATGGTTGGACGAGAGGAAGGTTTTCCAGAGGGGCCCTTGGGTGCTGTAGGAGGGGGCTCATTTTTCTTCAGTGAAGATTCCGATCGTGATTCTTCAATAAAGGTCATTTTATTGGGCTGGTCCGTCCTTTGGGAATCAACTGCTCTTGACACGAGCCTTCCGGAGACGACTCCATCTCGATCTAACTCAACCCTGATTCGCCGAGTGCCGATGCGCTGTTCCTTTTTGCACTCGTAGAAAGCCCTTCTAGCAGCGTTCGCGCCAGATACCGAGCCACCTCCTCGGAATGATACACTGTCTTTGTATTTGATGGAGCAAATTCCAAGAAGCCTTCCAGTGATTGGATCAGTGCGGTTGTTGATTTCCGAGATCTCACCGAAGCTGGAGAATAAGGCGCTGATCGGTGCAATAGGAGTGAGGGGATCGAAGCCAGTCACGACTATCTGTGCAGGCGGACCTGGGCCAATGGTAGTGGCTGGATCATATTGCCACTGTCTTAACGTATACGGGGCTGGTCGATACTTCGTTTTCTGTTTGCATGCGGCGCCTCGTGTGTAATTCGGTATTATTAAACGGGGATCGGCCGGGAAATTGCCTTGGTCACTTTGAACAATGTCCACATAGCGAGGTTTTTTGCGCTTCTCCTTGAGCGATGAACGTTTCTCGGTATCGGGATCATAGATGAGTTTGCACCCCTTGATTTCACCCGCGCGACGACTCTGCGATTGAGGTGTTGGCGGGGTATGAGCAGGAGTCATGCCGGGGCGTTGGTTGTCGCTGTTCCAATTATGATTCCCCCCCCCTTGACCTCCATCCCGCATCCTGGTCTGGGGAGAGCTGGCCGCCTTGCGAGGTGGAGATGACTCGGTATTCGTAAGCGGAGTCAGTGTTTCGAAACGAGCCTCGAAGAAGTTTGCCGCTTTTACCTGCGGGGCTGATGAACATGGTGTTGGGGTATAGGCGCTCGTAGATAGGATATTGTTATCTTTGGGAATCTCCGAGGTTATCTTGCAATCAGAAGGTTTTTGAACTTGATCAGAGGTCGAACCGTTGCTCAGCAGTTTATGAATACTACCAGCATCCTTGGATATTGATTGTTCATCCAAATCCCCAGATTCACTCTGTGATTTAGGCCGCGGTTGATCCCGTGTGGTCTTGTGGCGCTTTTGCTGGAGGACTGATGGCGCTGTTGGAAAGAAGTCCGCAAACCCTGCCGACGATCGCGACATAATGAGTATGGCTAAGAGCCGAGATCAAAACGTGTACAGCACAAAGGCAGCATCCTCGGCCGTTCTGAGAGGCACCATGCGCTGATATGTGGTCAGGACTGCTTCCTGATGCTGACTTGGTTTGGCAGTTTCAAATTCGGAGCGAGTGCTGTGCGGAATAGACCGGCGTTGGAATCGAGAAAGGCCCCTGCAGTTGAAGGGAGAAATTTTCGGTCAAATAAGCCAGTCAAGTCAACGTAGGCAGGACAGCGATGGTTTGAAAAGCCCAGAATTTTTTTTTTTCTTGCCGTCTCCTCGCGAACGCGCCCGGAGACCATCAAGACGCGAAGAAGGGCGAAATGGGGACCATTTAAGCTGTAGACTTCATGGAATAGTTTGCACAATAGATGGAAACACTCTTTTGTATGCTTGATTTCCGTGGGAAGAATTGTCGTCTTGTTGTGTTGGGTGACTTTTGTAAGGCGCTGGTAGAGAGAAAGACGAGGGAGGAAATCAGTGACCACGCCAGTCGTTCCTAGGTAGGTCGGCCACACGTCGCAGGTATGGACCACCCCGTCAAGTACATACGTCCGTAAGTAGCAATGCGACTTTAACCGTTGAAAGTGTCCCAACAAAGATTACCAATCATGAGCTATTCAAAAAGTGACATAATTCTTGATGAGGCATATCAGAGTATGTGGTCCAAGGTGTTGACTTGGGAAAGCGCAGTGTGGTAATTTTCCACTACCCAGTACAGGGTACTAGGTAGTATCTCATTATTCCCATCCGACGCTTCGTTGCTGACGTCAGTCCTCACACAATACTGAGCATCACCCTCAACCCCTTGAGGATAGGTTTTCTACAGAGTAGCCCGATGAACAAGGAAGAATCAAGTCATTTCAACGACTTGGGAACATGATTCGAAGTAACATAGGTAGTATATTACGACGAAAACAGGGTTTGCCCTGCAATAGCCTGTCCCGGCAATGTAAATACATAGCTTTATGCGAGTTTTTCTCTCTCTCTCTTATATCTATGGTAGCACTCGGCAGGAAATCGCAACTTCACGCTGGATATTAAGCCATCTGCTGTGTAGTCGTATCTCCCATTTCCCTAATTACGGAAGACAATCCGAGGGAGCCATGGATATAATATGCGATAAAGGATGGCGTGTTGTCTGTATCATTCCAAGGAAATGCCTGAGACGCTCGGCAATACGGACCATTTTTCTATCTGGATATCATAATCCTGAAGGCAGGGACAACTAAACAGTCCTCATGGATAAACTACGTGCTATACCCGCATACAGGATATGGCTAGTTCCACCTGGGGGTAAGGAGGTCCTTGCCCCGAATTGTGGCTCTGCTCTGGGAGTGCACAGCAACAGCGCCAATGATGGCTAATGGGCAACTTTAGGTATAAGGTGGAAAAGAATCACAGCCATATAGGAGAGTTCTGTGAGTGCAAGTCGCCCCGTATTGGTGAAGGCTCCTGCGCATGGCGTATATAAACGAAATTCTGGACTCCTCTAGCCTCCAAAGCAGAAAGGTACTCTCGTAATGTACATGCACAAAGGACTGTAGGTTTGGCCCACGTCCTGTTTCTATAGCCATTTCTTGACCTTTGGGCACGGGAATTACCTGAGATAGACGATGAACATATCGTGCTCGGATTGCAGTATCCCTAGACTAAAATCTTTTCTGATTTGGATCCAGCTTCCTTTTAGAATGTGAATTGCGTGGGCATCTTTTTTTCCATGGGTCATGTGCATGGCTCTGTATCTCCATTTTGGCAGCAAGTAGACCGGTTGACCAGGATCTAGAGGGCAGGCTCCCTCTGCAAACACTTCATCACTTTTCCCAGCCAGTCAGGAATTGGGAGACCGGGTACACCAAATACTCGGGTGTAGGGTATCATTGGCATTCAGTAATACAGAGTAGTACTATCATGGTGTCCGAAAATCAATTGGTGAAGGCAAACGCAACGGCTACCTAATCAATTCGTGGACAAAAATAGAAACTTCAAGTTCTGCCGAACCTTGGGACCACACAAACATTCGCCAAATTTAGCCCATTCCCGCCGACGCGCCAGATGGGAGCCACCCACTACTTGTACTCCGCACATACTATGGTAGGCAGAACGATGGCTTACTCCCCCCTGAGATACGCAGCAACAGGTCTTCTGGAGCACTTTTCTTCTTTCTCTTTTCCTCACCACTTGACCACGAACCAGAGGAAGAAACGGTTCCGCGAACGCAGTTAGGACTCCCGAGTAAGTTACATAGTATACATAGTCCTGGCATGGATCACCTACCTACCTACGGAGTACTAGGTAGGTACCTTCAGGAGTGAGTCGTAAGGTCCATATATTACTTAGGTACTTAGGTGGTACCTATGCTGTATCGACCGATCATAATGGGGAACCAAGGAACCAATGGCAACCCTTATTTGATGAAGCTGACTGAGCTCAACGCCTTTATGGATATCTCCCTTTTTATCCTTCGTACATCTACGCCCGAACAAACGGATGACCTTCCTTTTTCTATGAATATGCCTCTCGAATATCTGATGGTTATTGTGTTTCAAGTCATTGTTCTGCTTTCAGCGATCTGGGTGGGGGGCAAGATTGAATGTTTCAACTCCTGTGTGAGTCGCCCACACAATCAATTTAAGGTACCATGGACCTACAGTACGAATGGAGCTGTTCAGCACTCAGCACTCAGTACTCTGGGTATGTGTATCTCTAGTATCCTTCGTTTCTTGAATATACGTGACCCTCTCAAGTACTATGTAAGATCCTGCCCTCAAATGGAGCAAAAAAAAAAAAAAAAAAAAAAAAATCTTTGAACCGACTTCCAAGGACTGCTTGGGTACCTGACCTCCAGTCCAGTGGTTACTGTCGGTAAGTAGTTCTACTTACGCGGTACCTAGGTAGGCGAGCATTCTTACGGAGTCTTATTAATAGATAATATTGCCACCACCGAGAGTCCCCCCTTTTCGCGACCCATCACTATCCCCGAGTCACCTGCGCAGGGGTATCTATCAATACTGAAGCTCATCGTGGTAGTGTACATAAAAATCAGAGGAATACTGATGAAGCTTGCAGAGATGAAGGAGCCAGTCTTTGCTTGGTGGTATTCAAATAGTGCTGTCTTAAACAACGAGCTACAAGATAGCCCGAGTTTATTATTAGTACTTCCGGGCTAAACTACCGATATCTGAGACATTAGTTTTGCTAGACGAACCATATGACATAAGATCGGAGGCAAGTAGCCAAAAATAATGTGATATTATCTTTGATGTTGGTGGAGGCAATGGGGTTCCTAATACTTGGTAATACCGTACCGGTACTGAGAACCTAGGTACCTAGGTAGGTACCGTCCACCCCCATACTTGGATTCCCTTCAGCCACGCCATGGATTACGGGTTTGGGCCGAGTCAATGGTGAGACATGCCTCAGCAAACCGTGAGAGGCGCAGACAAGTCTAACCATTGGACACCCTGATGGCCATCATGGGGCCCATAAGGTATTGGTCAACTGCGCCCTGAGCCGGTCAGGACCATTCCTAGCCCGGTAGCTTCTTCCCTGGTCTGTTGTGGGTGGGCCGATCTCAAACATAAAACATAATAAAGC
>RHLO01000007.1:0-23546 GCA_003719415.1 Aspergillus olivimuriae | reverse complement strand
TTTTTTTTTTTTTTTATTTTTGGTTTTTGTTGAGGGGGTGGAACCGCCTGCCGTTTTGAGCTCCTCGTTTGGTCGGGGTGCTTTGGCTGACGGTCTCCGGTTTGTCGCTCGACTGGGTCTGTTGGACGGTGATCCCCCTCGGGGTGGTCCTGTTCCATCCAGGCACTTTGCTGGGGGAATTCTGGAGTGACTTTTTTTTTGGTCCCGAGGGGTGATGACGTCGTTGGTGCCTCAGGCAGACACTTCTTCTGATCGATGGTCAGTCTCACGCTGTAGGGAAGTGTGGCGGATAGATCGAAGGTTTCGAGTGAGGAGATATCGATGGGTCAATCGATCGCCATGTTGTTTATAGATTCTCTGTGTTTCGAAGGTGCGGTCCCTCCGGGCTCTGATACTATGACCCCGCCGCATTTCGAGATGTCCCGAGATATACTTCTGGCCAAGCTCAATACTGAATCCAGGGACTATACAACCCGATCCATACCAATGAAACTGCTTCATTGGACTTGATCTTTATCTCACCCCCAATTCACCCAGAAGACATGAATTGATAGATAATTTACTAAAAAAACAGCCTTTCTCGTTTGTTGGGGGCCGCTTGTTTGTTGCCAGCAAGGAGGGCCTCAGGCCTCAATATCCCCAAAGAGGACGTTTTGAGAGGGACCGCCAGTGACCTCGCCAGCAGAGTGAATCACCCGACAGCAGAAGTACCTGCGAGGTACCGGCGAAGACAGTCTCCTCTCCTGGACTTTCTGTTGCTCCTTCGTTTGGATTCCCTCCCTCTCTCGTCCATCCATCTCTCCACATCCTCCCTCTTTCGCTCGCCTCTGCCCTCTGCCTTTACGTTCTCTTGAACGCCATTCCCATCCACACTCACTTGTTCTCTCTGCCTTCTTCTAGTATCGAATTCCACCCGAGTACCTCTGCCCCCTCCCACTCACTCACTCACAGTCTCTCTTTCTACCCACCTGCCTCCCCTCACATCCCATCCACCATGGCTTCCTTCGATATGGAGGACATGAGCTCAGCCCTTAAGGACATCCCCAGCAACAGAGCCAACAAGAACATGGAAGCTGCCAGCGCAGCGCGTGAAAAAGGCTGGGTGGAACCAGAGTCCTATGACTACTCCAAGTACAACATCAGCGGCCCTCCGAGTGCTCTCCCCCAGATTCCTGAAGAGAGTGCCCAACAAGAGCAGTTGGAGGAAGTCCCTGAATGGGCTGCCAAAGCAGCAAAGTATGAGTGGAAAGACGAGTATGGCGATATCGGCCCTGCCGTCCCAGAGCTGGAACAGGTCCTGTTCCGGAGCGAGTATATCAACCGACAGGGTCTCAAGCTCAGCAAGTGAGCGCTCCCACCCCTCGTCAAGACATTCCAGACTAACGCTACCCAGCTTACAGAACATCGAAGTGATTGCCGAGAGCCATGAAAGACCCAATCCAGTGAAGAATGTATGATAAACTTCCGTCATGAGAAAATCTCATGATCACTGACACGAAGCAGTTCGACGACGCGGGATTGCACCCCATCATGCGCCAGAATATCCAGCTCTGCGGATACACAGTGCCCACTCCCATTCAAGCATATGCCATTCCCGCAATCTTGACCAGCCATGATCTGATTGCCATTGCACAGACTGGTCTGTCCTAGTCCTCTACCAATACACACCGCCCACTGACCATCGCAGGTTCGGGGAAAACCGCCGCTTTTCTCATCCCTGTCCTGTCGCAGCTGATGGGAAAAGCTAAGAAACTTGCCGCAGCGCGACCGTACCTGGGAGATGGATTCAATGCAGCCGTGGAGCCCGTCTGCGCCGAGCCTCTGGTTCTAATTGTGGCTCCGACCAGAGAGCTGTCGATGCAGATCTTTGACGAGGCTCGTCGGCTCTGTTATCGCTCTATGCTCCGCCCATGTGTGATCTATGGAGGTGCCCCCATTCGTGACCAACGTGATGAGCTGCAGAAGGGATGTGACGTCCTCATCGGTACTCCTGGCCGACTCTTGGACTTCATGGAAAAGCCACACATCCTTTCCCTTCGCCGAGTTCGGTAAGCGTTCCCTCTCATTCAGATCTTCGGCTCTAACAGATCATTAATAAAGATACACTATCATTGATGAAGCCGATGAACTTCTTCACTCGGACTGGGAGACTGAGTTCACGAAGATTATGTCCGGTGGAGGTATGTGAAATTCCTTTACATGGTTGGAAAGTCACACCAACTGGGAGCATAGATATGAACGAAGACGCGGATCATCGCTACATGATGTTCTCTGCCACCTTCAATAGAGAATGCCGGCAACTGGCTCGCAAATTTCTTTCTGATGACCACGTTCGTGTCCGCATCGGCCGTCCTGGTAGCACTCATATCAACGTGGACCAGAATGTAAGCGATTCTTGTTCCCGAAGCGATTGTGACTAACGCAGCCATGGAAAAGATTGTGTATGTCGACGAAAACATGAAAAAGAAGGCTCTCTATGACCTGCTGCTTTCTATGCCTCCTTCACGCACTCTTATCTTTGTCAACTCGAAGGCTCAGGCTGATCTTGTTGACGACTATCTGTACAATATGGGTCTCCCAAGTACCTCTATTCACTCTGATCGCACCCAGCGTGAACGCGAAGACGCTCTGTAGGTGTCTCATGACCACAACCAGACAACAACGGCTAATCAAGGATACAGTCGTGCGTTCCGTACCGCCAAGTGCCCTATTCTCGTGGCTACCGGTGTCTCTGCTCGCGGCCTCGACATCAAAAATGTCATGCATGTCATCAACTTTCAGCTCCCTAGCATGATGTATGGAGGAATCACCGAGTACATTCACCGTATCGGTCTGTTGCCTTCAAGTCCCACGAGAAATGCATCTGGGAAGCTAAATTGCTGACGAGAACAAAATATACAGGCCGCACTGCACGTATTGGCAATGAGGGACTCGCCACATCGTTCTACAATGACCGTGACGTTGACCTCGGCCCTGAGCTTGTCAAGATTCTCATGGAGGCCAAACAGGCTATTCCCGATTTCTTGCAGGAATTCAAGCCCGCTGAGACCGAGAAGCTTAGCTTCCATGATGATACCGATGATGAGGATAAGCAGGATACAGGATTGGACAATGGTGAAGCTAACCTTATCCCCACTGACAACGGCTGGGACGGTGCTGCTGAACCCCAGACCAGCAATGCCAACGGATGGGGAGGGATCGATGATTCGACCTACGCTGACAACAACAGTTTCACTCCTGTTGCCGGCTGGGAGTAGGACAATCCTATTGCCTACTCTCCGTCTAAACTGCGCCAATGCACGGTGCTTAGACGCGCCCTTCCGCCCAATGGAAGGGGGAAAAAAAGGAAAAAAAGTGAAAAAGTGAAAAACCAAAAAGCCATCTCTTTTCTTTTCTTTTTTGTCTATCTCCATTTGTCTCGATCTCGCAGAGCAGGATCTCTCCATACTGCTTCATGCTAGCTCTCCGCACCAAAACACCCCAGGACATCAACGCCCAGTAACCCGATGACACACTTTACCTGTACCATCCCGGTTCCTGCAATGTGACTGGGTACGTTGCATCCTCGACTTGAGCACGAGGACACCTTACCAGTCAAAACTTTCTGAATCTTGGGGCGGGAACTGGGAGCCCTGCTGGCTGGTCGAGTGGGGATTTGTGTACACGGTGGAGAGTGGGTCGTTCAGTCACTGGATGTAGTTGTTTAGGTGGTTGTTGGGTAGAGGAGTATTCAATGGATCAGTGCCTTTATTTTCGTACTTGTTGTCATAGTGGCGGAGATCTTTCGGTGGCTGTAGTAGATGCTCTGCACTCGATGATATCGAATGGCATGAGAGATAACATGACCGGGCGTTAAGAGATAATGGATCATATTTATTGTGTTTTCAATATTCTCGACAAATATGTCAATATATCAAAGTACAGAGTCATCTCATCAGAGTACATCCTGGAAGTCAGTATATAGATAAATCAATCGGTAGCAAGAAAAGACACAACACCGCCCATGCAACCAAGCAATCAGATCAGCCATCCCACAGACGCCGATACCACGCACCCGCACCCAATAAACAAATGTATACTCTATAATAACAGCAAGGAAGGCAAAAAAATCAGCACAATGAGAACGAGAAAATGAAAATGGCACACAACTCCCGATCAGCCGCTTTTATGTATTTCGCCCGGAGGATAGACAAACAAGGAAAAAGGATACGTAGGTAGGATGAAAGGGTTGGTAGGTATGGTATGACCACCGCACTCAATCCCAATCAGGTCGCAAACAGGTCGGCGCGCGGTCCATCATAGTCTCGATGCGACGCATGACCCACCCGGAGCGCGTTCCGGGTTTGCGAATGCCGAGACGAGGCGTCGTGCCTGTATAGCAGGTGCTGTTCCGGAGAGCGAACTGCGTGCAATCGTCGCTCCCAGTGCAGAGGGACTGGCATTCGTGGAAGGTGGATGGGGTGGCGTGGGCCTCGTCGGCGAGGTTGTCCCAGTCGTCGCGGAAATTGGAGAGTTCGGGATATATGAGGTCCTTGAAGACGTCGCAGTGCAGGAGGATGGGGCCTTCATTCTGTCCAGCCAACTTGGGTTAGTATGCCATTGAATGCAAGAAACTGGGGGGTCAGATAAGACACAGACGGAACGTACGCGAGTCCACCGCCGACTTTCATAATTGGATAGATGTTCGACGTCGCGAGGGGTAAGATGGTGGAAGGCAACGGCTGGGTAGCACCAGGGACGCCGGTAGAAATTCTGGGTAAACTCATCGAGCTCGCCAACGTTCGAATTTTGCAACATGGGCCAGGAGAAGTGGAGTGGGACGCCGACGTCGGAGAGCACCTTGCCCAGGACACAGTCGCCGGCCCAGTGGGCGTCGGTGTACTCGTTCAGCTCGACGTTGCGCTCGGCGTAGTCGTCGGAGACGAGCTGCATGGCTGGGTTGGAGACGATGAAGCCGGAACCCCCGTGGGCGAATACAACATCCGCAATCTGGGTTTCGGTGCCGATGTAAAGCGGCTCGGAAGCATCGAAGCGGTCGAGCCATTGCAGTAGAGTCGGCCAAGAGAAGTAGGTGTCGGCCTCCATAAAGACGTACCACTTGACGCGATCATTGTAGCGAAGGGACTCCTGCACCATCGGGAGGAACTTCCACTTGTCGAGCTTCCAGCCCGGGTTGTTGGGCTTGCCGATGGCGGAGTTGGCCTCGTCCGCGAAGTCGCTTTTTTCCAGGCCATTGCGTCCCTGCGCTTTCAGGCGGTTGTAGATGTCGAAGTCCGGTACAGTGCGCTTGACCTCGGTGTCCATGTGTTCCAAAGCGTCGTGAATACGAACACCGTCAATGACCTCTTCGAAGTCCGAGAAGATCACGTAGTTGGGAACGCAGCGCAGGCTGCTTTGAAAGTGCACGGGGACCTTCTCCCGAGCCTCGGTGACACCGGTCTTCATGACCACCAGTACATCCTCGATGCCCGGCAGCGGAGGGCACTCGGGATGAAGCCCCGGCTCTGCGATCCGCGACCCCTGCAAACCGGATTGAATGGAGCAAAAGTGGTAGAGAAGGAATAGGCCAAGGACGGCAGCGACCACGGTTATGCGACGGCGGGAGCGAACCATTATCGACATTCTGGCAGCGGCAGCGGGCGAACAGCCGTCGGACGATCCAACTGGACTGGGGACGAGCGAAACCGCTAGAGCGTAGAACGGAACCTCCTGGGGGTCGATGAACGGGACACGATCATTGTTTGTGGAGCGAGCCTCCTGTCCTGCTGTGAGGGATGGGGGTGAAAGAATGCAGGAATTCCTCGGATGAGAGGCGGAATTGAGTAGGGCGGAGAGGGGGGAGGAGCGACGAGAAGGAAAAAAAGCAGCAGCTAAGAGAGGAGGATCCGGAGGATAATAATAGATGGGCCGAGATGCGTGAGTGACGACCACCGGCGTCGTGGACGCCTCCCGCGCTAGCAATTGGCAGGTTGGCAGGCGATCGGCCCAGACGCTGATCGTCGATGACGCGTTAGAAGACGAAAGGAGGGCGGGACTAATCCATGGGCGGCGATGTCAAGCTGAAACGGGGCAGTGGGGGTTTCCACGCGGCAACACACACCACGGGGAGCGGGCTGGACTAAGCCATGCGCGGGAGGCAGTTAGATGGGAGAGGGGATTGAAAACAGCGAGGGAGCGAGAGAGAGACGGTGCAGGTGAAGTTGAAGTTGAAGTTGGAAGCTGAAGAAGTTCGATGTTCTCTTAACCCAATCGGGGCAGTCCGCCAGGCATCCAGGCACCGCTGACATAAGCCCCCCTGATCGCCATTCTTTCGGCAGCTTCACATTTCTTCAGCAACTCGGGTGCTTGAGCTTGTATGATTCGCGTCTAGTTTATGCACATTCCGTCCTCAGATCACGGCATGATCCTTCCCCCCTAGTGCCACCCTCGCCAAGACCCCCGGGTGGTCCTCCTCCCGTGCTGAAGTCCAGGAGAACCTTGATCATATTTCGTCCAGACATATACATTCCCCCCTGGATCCTCATACCAGCCACCCCCCTCCCCAAAATAAGGCCACGTCTCCCCCTTTATGACGGTGTTTGCTTTGCAATCATCTTCTCGTGCAGTTTCAGCACCTCGGGGATGATTAGACTTTCGATCTCCACGCCCTCGGGCCCCATCTGCTCCGTTTGACCACCCTCGTTGTCTCCAGCAGCCCCCTGTGAGCCTTGACCTTCCCGTCGCTTGATCTCCGCCAGGCCCACCTGATCCTCCGCACCGGAGATGCTCTTGCTGCGCCGTGACTTGGGAACCCGGATCCATCGCTCATATGGCGGACCGGGCGTCACGAACACCACCTCCCACTTGCGCGTCGACAGCAGGTTGCCAATCACCAGGTGATGCGCATACCGCTGTAGTGACGTTTGCGCTTTGTACACCAGCAGGCTCGGGTCAGTCTCCAACTTAAATGAAACGACCATGCTGCCCTCTGGGGCCCACCCGTCGACCAACCGGTGCAGGAACTTCGGCACCGGATCCAGGTCAATGATCAGCTTCTTGCTGTGTGTCGGAGGCTGTTCCTCTATGCCACCGGTATAGACATCCTCGGGGTCAATTGCCTCGTCGGAAAAGCTCTTGGGGGCCTGGTTGCCCTTGGTCAGGTGCTCTGGTAGCTGGCCCGACTGGATCTTGTGCTCGGCCATGCGATCGCGCGGAATGAAGAAATCACTGACGGCAGCCGCCAGGTAAAACAGCGCGTTCCAGCGCAGTGGTCGCATGAGCTGCGCCAGCGATCGTAGCTCGAACAGGTAGTCGCCGACGGTCGTGAACGGCAGCAAAAGCAGCAGGTTGTTGCGCTTCGCGTACCGATACTTGCGCAGCACGTCGCGCATCTCATCCTGGTATTCGCTGCGCACGACAATTGGGCCGTGATCCGGTTTGCTGCCCGCGGAGGCCGTCGGCGCCGCCTCATCCATGAAGTCCAAGAAACAATTGGTGGAGTGACTGTAGTGCCGCGAGTACGGCAAGAGACTGTACTGTCGATGCAGGAAGATCACAGCGTAACCCTTTTCGAGGAAGTACTCGGCCGAGGTTGCACCACGGGTGCCGGCAGAAAAGTTGTCAATAAATCGCACGGTCTGGTTCTCGAGGGGCACAGTGGTGCCACCGGAGGTGACGAGCACCACGCGACGGTTGGCTTCGACATGATCGTTGATGAAAGCTCGGGCGAGGGCTTCGTGCGTGGGGAGGGCCTTAGGGGGAGGGTTGGTCTCGAAGTAAATGGATTCCACCTCCGAGGGGGACATTCCACTGAGATCAGATACCATGGTGGACGATGCAGTATGCTGTGTGGTGGGGAGGTGGGGTAAGATTGCCGGTGATGATGGCGAGTAGGATCACGGCGGAATCGCTGGGAAATGGTGTATAAAGAACGGTCTCGACTGGCGGAGTGGCTAATGATCTGGTGGAATGTACTGCCTGCCACAAATGGCCTGCAATTGAAGCGGTGCAGACGCGCGATCTTGCTGCAAGGCTCACTAAGACGCTGGGCGGTTAGTCATATATGCAGTGTGGTGTGATCTGTCAGCCCACCAGTCTGGTGCGCAGTACCTGGTGAGAGCTCTCTTCTACAACAATCCGAGGAGCATTGACGGGATATTCTCCTGTGTTTTAGGAAAATGAGCAAAAAAACCGTTGGGATTGACGTTGAGGATGGTTACGTCGGCTTCACCGCGAGCAACCGAGGGGCATCGGCGGTCCACTCACCGCCTTCGGGTGATGACGCACCGCGACAGCCGGTCATTCTTACGCATGCTTGCCTACGGATCTCAAACAAGAAGGCTTTCATACGTCGGACTAGGTGATATTCATAGACTAGGCTCCTGCAGCTGCTTCTTACAAGTACCGACTCCGGAGCGCTTGACTGATCGTGCTCATCCGACTGGCCATCCCGCCATGTTGCATGTTACTCAACAAAGCTTCCTCCAGTGCTGACTGCGTCACGCTAGCATCTATGCCGAGGTTAGTTGACAACCAACTGGAACTATGCAAGGGTCCGTTACCGTCCAAATCACTGAAACTGCTACCCATGCTGGGTGTGTCGCTTGCATCCTTTCCAGACGCAACCGACCGACGCGGGCTGAGACGGGCGAGGTCTGCAGCGCGTCGGGGGCTAAACCCTCCTGTCACCTGGTTGACTCGCCGGCGAGCCTCAACGGACGGTAAAGTGGCGGGCTGCCCGGAGCTTACGGAGCTGGTAGATGATTCGGCAGTGATAGATTTGCGCGGTAAAGGGTTTGGCTCAGGGCGCCTATGCGGTTCATTGTCCAGTCGAAGGGTCGCATTGAGATCTTGTCCGGATGTCTCCCGTGTGGCTTCGCCATGCTCACGGGGTGCTGGTAGAAACGCAGGGGATTCATCATCTTCGTCATCGTCGTCTCGTAAGCTCGGTCGATGGGTGGAAAACTTGCCAAAGTGCCGGAATCGTAGGCCTCGTCGGCTAGCGGTCGTATCCTCCTCATCGGATGATGACTCGGACGAGCTCGATGTAAAGTCTTCCTCTTCGAGAGTAGGTGATTTATGGAGAGGAACAGCGGTATTGTGATCTCGTCGGCTCGTCGAAGGCCGCCGACCGTAGTTTTCCCATTTCTGCTCTTTCGCCTCTGCTGTTGGAGTCTCCGTCCGGAGGGGCTCTCGTGATGTCTTCACTTGGTTGACAGTTGATTGGGAGCTCGTGCGCCGTGGAGCAGGGCCTATGAGCTAGTTAGAGAGCAGAGACATGGTGGGTCTCGGATCGATCATGGCGAGACTTGCCTCGTTGGGGGAGCGTTTCTTTCTGATGAGATGCAAGTCGTGTAGGCGCTCTGGGACCTAGGGGGGCTGTCAGTTCTGCCTCTCTGTAGCATGCTCAAAGATCTGACCTGTGTTGGGGGTTCCTTTTCCTGGTGCTCCTAAAGCTGTACTGCCCGAAATCGAGCCAGGAGCTGGAGAAGGTGAGTTCGACTGCGTCGTACCCACTTTGCGCATCTGGGCGCGAACTTGGGAAAGCTGGCGGTCATAAAGCCACGCCGCTTGCTGGAGAAGAAACTGAAGAGTGACGTCGAACCGTTCCGCACTATGGACATCAGGATCAGTAGCTGAATGATATAGGCGAGTATGATCAAATCATACAGTGCTCTCCCTAGTAAGCGTTAGTACCAATTTAGCAAACAGACATGGGTTTCTTACAGTTTATATCATCGCCTTTGGAAGGCCGTGAAAGTATATCCCACAGGGCCTGGTCCTTGGCAGCATTCCACTCCACCTGTAATCGTGAGTAGAGTCACCACCTGCAGATCTCCATTGGTGGGGGGCTTACTGGGGCTGGATCGACGAAGTCGCCTCTTGGAACAGGGAGCCGGATAAACACCGTAAACTGGGTGTCGCCGGACTTGTTGAGGGCCGTCATGGCGGAAATCTGTAGTGGATGAACTGCGGTGGATATCAAAGGGAGATGGTCGATATGTATTTCCAATGCTTTATTAGGGTCCTGACTATGAGAGGTCAGAAAAGCGTCCGTCAGTTCCGATGTATAATGATGGAGATGAGGAGAGGTGAATGATGAGTGGAGGACAGGAGGTGATCCCGTGCCTGCCGCCTGCGTCTCGTGCGTGGCAATAGTGGACCGCTTCGAAATCCGACACGTGATCTTGCTTAACCTCCAGGTCCAACGATGGTCATAAACTGAATCTCGCGTGGCATTTACAGCCACCGTCGTGCCATTTTACAACACCTGGGGCCAATATAAAATTGCCAAATACGGCACATATTGGTAAATATCACAGGAGAGCAATCGTCAGTGTCATTATGTACAGAAAAGAATAATATTCCAATAAGTTCCAATACTGAAGCACATCTCCCACTTTGATGATTTCGTGCCGAGCTGTTTCTCAATAGTTCGAGGCAGACTACAGAGACTGTTATGCAACGCAGCCATCAAACGGATGCGCTCTCATCTCATTCGAATGAGCCAGGCGAGAGGATAGTATTTCCATGAGCAAAAATATGACTGGCGATACTCTACACACTAGGTACACTCACTAGAGCGCCCCAAGGCGCACTAGGACTTAGCCACTCTTTCCAAGGCCAAGGGCCAAGGCGAGGCTGAGCACCCTCGAAAAAAGGATCAAATAGCTCTTCATCTCCTCAAGAATCCGCCACATCTACTGAAATATTCACAACTTTACAACATGAGACTTCTCAATACATCAACCCCGGAAGATGGGGTCTTTCAGATCTGCGAGTTTAATGATGAAAGTGTTCCACCCTACGCCATTCTGTCACATACATGGGGCGCAGAGGAGGTCACTTTCCGAGACATGCTAGAAAACTCCTCTGTCACCCAGAGAACTGGATATTCCAAAATTCTCCGGTGCTGTGAGGTCGCTCACCGAGAGGGACACCAATGGTTATGGATCGATACTTGCTGCATCGATAAAACCAGCAGCGCCGAGCTATCAGAGACAATCAACTCGATGTACCGATGGTATGAAGAGTCCGAGGTGTGCTACGCCTTTCTTGAGGACGTATGGTCCCCAGACACAGTATCAAATAGCCGATGGTTCACCAGAGGATTCACTCTGCAGGAGTTGATCGCACCCAGTACGGTCAAATTCCTGGATGCCGAATGGAAGGAAATCGGCACCAAAGAGAGTCTAAAGAGGGAGATTTCAGCCCGGACAGGTATACCAGAGTCCATTCTCTCTGGTGAAAAAGACCTCGACACCATGACCATTGCACAGAGGATGTCATGGGCGGCAGAAAGGAAGACATCTCGTCTCGAGGATCGTGCCTACAGCCTACTGGGAATCTTCGATATTAACATACCATTGATCTATGGTGAAGGTCATAAAGCCTTTATTCGACTACAAGAAGAACTCATGCGAACATCTGATGACACGAGTCTTTTTGCCTGGAAATCAGAACATGAGCACCATGGGGGGCTGTTAGCTTCTTCTCCAGAAGCATTTGCAGGATGCTCCGATATCATAACTTCCCATAGACCCCCCATTTCGACAGAAAACCCCTGGATGGGTAGCAATCGAGGTCTTCAATTGGACCTGCCCTTTCTCGGTGTGGACCAGCCGGGTTTCGGAATTGCTATCCTTCAATGCACAAGGGCCGGGAAAGAAGACCACGTAATTGGTATCTATCTTCAGGACTTGAGCTATACATTGAGAAACTTTGAACGAGTCTCATCTGAAAAGGTCGAGTTGATCGAGCTAAATAAATTCCATCCCGCTCAGCATCCCGTGCGACGAATTTACGTTCGACAACGAGGTCGAGGGAGAACGTCGAAGCGCGGACATTCTAAAAAAATCAGCAATGCAATCACCGTCGGATCTACAAGGGAATACGAGTCATTCTATGCGATATACCAGCTCCGTGATGCTGAAATCAACTCTAATCACCTTGACCCTTATGCCTTGCTATGGGACGCTGCAAGCGTTGGGGATGCATCCATAGTACAATTACTCGGCCGCAAAGATATCGATATCAACGCCAGGAACAGGCAGGGCCAAACTGCCCTCTCACTTGCCGCAATGAACGGTCATTCCAGCGTGGTTTGGCTACTGCTATGCCGAAATGACACGGACGTCTCAGCCAAAGACAACATCGGCCTCGTTCCATTACATTACGCCGCAAGACAAAGTAATCTCTCCGTCTTAGAGATCCTCCTCCTACGGACCCACGTTCGAAACTACAAAGACGATCACGGCAGGTCACTACTCTCCCATGCGGCAGAATATGGACAGATCGCAGCCGCAGAAATGCTCATGACGCGGACCAGCATGGACCCTGACGACCTAGATCACAATGGCTGGACACCACTGATCTGGGCGATACGTTGCGGGAGGAACGACCTGTTTCGGATTCTTCTTCCCCATAGCAGAAGCATCAACCGTCTGGATAAACTGGGACAGTCCGCATTATGGCATGCAGTTGCAATGGGGCAAGAGGAGATGTGCCAAGAATTGATCGACTGTGGCGCTCGCATTGAATACGTTCATAGCGGCTCTGCCCTCCCCCTTCTCTGCAATGCAGCAGTGATCGGACATGTGTGGATGTGTCGGATTCTCCTTGCCAACGGTGCGAACGTTGATATAGAAGACGCGCTGGGTCGAACGGCATTGTGGTACGCAATCGAGCGAGGCCGCCGTGATTGTGCCAATATCTTGATTGCGAATGGCGCCAGACCGAGTTTGAAGGATAGCAAGAATGTGTCGGCCCTATTCTCCGCAGAGAAGAATGGATACAGTCATATTTTGAAAGGGCTAACGAACGGCGGAGATATCGAATCCACAGATTTTCAATCTAAGACCGCTCTTCGTCGGGCAGTTGATAAAGACGATGACTGCGCCGTCAATGTCCTCGTGCATTGTGGTGCCAATCCTAATACGAAAGATCGATATGGCCGAACACCACTGCATGCAGCAGCCGCGAAAGGCTTTGAGCGGGCGGTTGAAATATTGGTCCAGAAGGCTGACCTTGACGCGAAGGACAAGAAAGGGAAGACGCCGCTCCATCTCGCCGTGGAGGGAAGACATGAATCAGCAGTGAAGATACTGATAGAGAAGGGCGCCGATTGCCACTCAAAGGACATTTTCTTCAGAACGCCTCTGAAACAAGCATCAGCGGTGGGAGATTCGATTCTTGCTACGGTTCTATCTGATCGTAACCAGTGAATGCGATGTTTGAAGATCTAGTTGAAAGTTTTACAAGGGCAATTTTGAGCTGGTACGGAAGTATTATATCCATCGGAGGTATTCAGATCTCCCGAGTCGTGGTGAAAGATGACTATGACCGGGTGGGAATCAAGTCTGTGAAGATGGAATAGCCAGCTCCTGTTGAAAGGGCCAATTCTCTCATAGAGAGATTATCGTGATGAGACTGAGGGATAGTTACCCAGATATATAGCCCTTTAGCAGAGAAGCTTCACCTCTTACCTATGAAAATCCAACGCCTAAATCCGCCTGTAGAACAGCACCTCCAAAGCACTATGAACATACCACTGTATACACGGCGGACTTGACTTGACTGGACATAATAAACCCTATGAGTATAGGTGTAAGTAGTATGGGAGATGATAAAGCCTATAATCCAGCTCCCTGTCTGATAGATAGTATTAATAGAGGTTCTATCAGTGATTTATCAGTGCTGGGATAGTCATGTGGAAAAAAGAAGTTATAGCATATCTAGATGATCTAGATAGTTTAGATCACGAATAGAAGTATAATTATGTAGATGGACGACTACTAGAAACTTATATCTAATATGGTTACTACTAACTACTAACTACTTAGTAGTCCTACATCCTCGAAATGCGAACGAATGATGAAAACCACCATGGTGACTACCGGAGCAGGGAAATGTCCCCAAATTGCCACCTTCTCAAGTCATTTCTTCATAGGCCAGTGCAGCATTCAATCTTCCTGATTGGTATCATTGGATCAGGCGCATTATCCGCTGTTGCTAGCGCTTCGCTCTCTGTTCAACGGCATGGAGGAGGGATGACTGACCATCAATGATGCCGTCGCGTCCCAGATCACTCTCCGCCAGTAGCTCTTAGGCCTAATGAGTAGGAGGCACCGTCAAGAGTAGAGCGAAGTCGTTGATCTATTACTAACTATGGGCAAGTCTCCTAAGAGACGTATACACAATCTGGGCCCTGACTCAGGGGTCAAACGAGTACGAAAAAGGAAAGCAATTCTCCCACAGCTCCCTCGCTACACTGTTCATTTAATGCTCCTCAAACTGGCAACAAATTATTCAAGCAGGGGCTCCGTTCTAGGATCGGGCAGCCTTCCCATCAGGGCCTCGCCGACGTCCTCGGACATCCACCCTAACCCACTCTTGAGAGGCAGGACCCATAAAAATTGGAGACATCGGCTTGTCAGGACAATTTCCAGAGTAAACAAAGCGGCCTGCTATAGTATGTTCGTCCATAGCAACCCCGAGCCTTTCAGCCAACCTCTTGGCGAAGCTGACCGGCGCCCTCGACCGATGTGAGGGTCGGAGACAAAACAAGAGGGTCTCCTCGTAGAGCAGGTCCAAAGGCTTCTCATAGTTGACTTCGATGTGAGACATTGGATGGTCCGAAGCAATGCCCATGAACGCATAGATGAAGTCATGGGCACGAGCGCATTGTAAATTGTTCATCAGTGTGACTTCCAAACAGTGCAACAGTGTATAACCGCCTGGATGACGGCCTTTGAGGCGCTGGGGATAATCCGGGTGTTGCTGAAGAACAAAGTCCAGTACACTGGGTTCCAATAGTTGCGGTAGTATTCGTGAGGATCCTAAGCATCGCCGATAGTAATTTAAAAATGCCCGGTCGTAGAGGGTCTGTTCGCCGATTTGAGGTATAAAGCTACGTGCAAAGAAGAGCTCTTGCCTATCCAGACACGGTCCCAGTTGGAGCGCTTGTAAAGCTGTGTCACGGCGCTGGTAGGGAACGGGTGGCCGGCTAAGGATTGGTCAGTCCCAAGAGCATCGCCCTGGGCTACCAGGTCCTTTGCGATGCGGTTGGCACTAGCGGAAAGAATCCCAACCCATACGATCACCTGCCGGGCTGACTCGTATATCTGAGGCATTTTCTGAACCTGATGTCCAAGCTCGGTTAGGTTCATCTGGTTGATACATAGTTGGTCAATCCATAGAACTCGGTCATCTTGTGCCAAGCGAAGATAATAGAGAGCGTTGTAAAGGTTCCTTCTCACGCGGAATCTGTGCCCATTGAGGAAGAGTATTTGGGGATTATCAGGCGAACCCCATTCATAGGACAAGGCTTCGTAGGTCTTTGCGGATCCCAGTTGCATATGGGCTAAATGGCATATGATGGGATCCGATGAAGATCCTTTTGCAAGAGTGACAACTCGAAACTCTTTTGACTGGAGATTTGAATAAGAAAAAGTAGGTGGCGCCGGTATCGAGGGACCGCAATCCATGCTGGCGACGATTTTTGGAGAAAGAAGTTCACACCATGGGTCCTGCTCCTCCTTCAGAGATCAAATCAGCAAGCCTTTGGAACCCTCAGGTGTTGTCCAGTCAGGCTGACACGAGAGCATCATTGGTGGGACCCCGCTTCAAGGGGGCTGCGAGGCTGTGAGGCATTGAAAAGTATCTTTAAACGAAGGTCCATGTGAAATATCTACAAATGGCCAGTTACCCACCATGTTGTCCTGCTCTGGGCGTTGTCGTTGTAAGCATAGAGGCAGACACCAACGTCTGGTCAATTGTGTGGATGTTTTGTTCCAATTTGTTTAGGAGGTTTCCCTAATCAGGCAGCCTTTGCCAATAGTAACAGATCCCCTGGTGTAGGAGTAGTGATTCCTGTTGTATGATCGCCGACTGGGCATCTGGATATAGCCCAGAAAATATCCTTGCTTTAGAACGCGGGACTTATTTCCACAAGCTTCATGGGAGAGCTTCCACTGTCTAGACTTGAAATGGCCTTTCATTTACCTGTTGATACATGTTCTGATAATCAATTCGTCAAACCGAGAAGCAAAGATCATATCAAGTATACCATGAACACATGAGCCTTGAAAATCAATCATGGGCCCAGAGACACCCATGAGATGACCTCATTTGCAGAGAACAGCGTAGAGAGCCCAACCGAACTCTTCATGGACTTAGAACAACTTAGGGATCTAAATTCGGTAGGACGTTCATAGTATGTCATTTCATCAACGACCGATGTGAAACGAGCAAGGTTGAGGGGCAGAAACAACATGCGAAGGCCAAGTGAGCTGATTTCAGCCTGGATATTGTCCGGTGTCACACGGTACCATATATCCCTTGCGCAATAACAACGGAATGACTGCATCATGACATGTAGGTTGCAATTTGTGAAAGCTACATGTTACCACAACCCCCACGGTATCCCCGTATAACACACAAGACATTTGGTGGCCGACAGATGAGGCGCAGGGCCAATTCAACGAGCACCACCAACATATATCCTGCATCAAGTTTCTGCGATATGGCAGGCGCAGAGAACGATTTGAAGACATTTATAGCCATGCGAGGTTACAATGTGGTTAGACTGAGGTGAATGTGAGTTGATTGTGATATTCCCTTGGGTTTACTCAAAAGTAAGGTCCCTTTTAGCCAATCATGTTCCAGTCCCTATGGACTTGGACCATACTTTCAACCTCTATCTGACTGCTAGCTTTGAAAAAGACACCGAGCCACTCCGTTTTGACGACAGAATGATGCATGTATCAAAGAGAATCAGTATTAAAGAGGATGTTTTGATGGGGAGAGGGTCCCTATAAAAGCTGTCCTGTCCTGCCGCTACTCAGATGAGCTTCCACTCTCAGTGCCATACAAAGTGAATTTTCATTGAATATCGACTGATTAAATGAATGGACCAACAGGTTGTGATGAATGTATTTTCAAGTCTCTCACAGTGAATATCCTTCCACCCACAGTGATCCCTGGGTTCTTTTCTGCTGCCAGCTGCCCTTTTATTCTCTTCTCCTCCCACACCCTCATTGTTGCCACCACCTCTTCCTATTTTTCTCCAGTATATCCATCCTCGCCATTACCCTATTCCTTGGTTGAAGTGCTGCTGTCTGCCTTTCCTCCCCTTCTAACCTCCGTACAACACAATGGCGAGCGCAAAAGGCTCCGATGCATACTATCCTCGGAGCCAACAAGAGACATGTCTTTTAGATGTCGCAAATGATCTGACGAATGCTGCAAATGCTATTACACCAGCACCCGGGAGATACAGTCGTGTTTCAGTGCTTGCACTGCATTGGCAAAACGACGAGATGGGTGTCATTAGACTCGACAACGAATTGCTGGATGTTTTCAGGAACGTGTACAACTTCGATATCGACAGATACGTTATCCCGCTATCTCTGTCCTACAACCTCTTAGTCGAAAAGCTCAACGCATGGTCCATGGCCAAGGGGGGAGCTAAGACCCTCAGAATCATTGTCTACTCGGGCCATGCGGGCTATGCAGGCAGTACTAAGAAGACATGGATGATGGCGTGAGTGCACTACTGCTTTTTTGTTGTCAGTATCTATTTGACTGACGATGATTCTAGTGGACGAGCCAAACCTGACGGAACGCTCATCGGACCCCAGATCGACTGGCTGCAAATTGAAGGCCTCATCAGGAATATGCCTGGAGATGTGCTCTACATTCTTAATTGCTGTTCGGCTGCGTCAGCGGCTATGGAGGACGGCCCAGAGATTCTTGCTGCTTGCGGATGGGAGCGATCCACCACTTCCAGCCTGTTGTTCTCGTTTACACAAGCTATCATAGATACCCTGAGAGATCTGAACGGTGTCCCTCAGACTGTCGCCAACATTTACGCCCAACTGTTGGGAAACTGCCGTCAGAATCAGCTTGGCGCATGCCCCGTGCATGTAATCCAGCGAGGATGTCCGAGCATCACGCTCGAGAAGCTTCAGTCGCACGAGGTGCAGAGACTTCAGGCGCCCAAACCACATGGGTCCCAGCGAGTTCTGCTCAGTGTCAGAACCCAGCATGACCTTTCCGCTGAACATCTTGATATGTGGAAGAAATGGTTGACAACCAATCTTCCCCCCGGAATCCTCGCCGTGCATGTGCAACTGGAAGCCGTGTTTTGGGGTTCCGGGCTGGCGCTGATCACCATTCCCATTGAACTGTGGACGATGCTCTCGGCCAAGGACCGCCGCTACAAGTTCATCGCTCATGTTAATTCGAACAACGTGCTCCCGCAGTTGTCAAGAGAGCTTCCTGCCCGGCCGGCGACTCCCACTGAACAAGAGAACCAGGCCCTGGCGCATCGACCGCGAAAGTCGACGGACTGATTTGTTCTTGCATTGCCTGGTGGGCAGCTCCATTCGACATTTTTCGATGCATTTTTGTTAGCATTGCTCCCTTCCCCCCGCGAAGGGGCCGCGTGGTGATTGCGCTGTTTGCGCAATATGAACAAGGTCAGTCGGCTGTCCACCGCACACGAAAAATCAGGTTCTCATGGAGTATGTGGTACGGTAGCTCACTTCCAGCAGCGGTCGTGCTGCTTGTCGTTTCCTGCCCGGACGTCGCGTCAGCGTTCGGTGTCAGGAGTGTCGCCACCATTGTCTGCTGGTGCCGGAGGCGCACGCAACGCTTGCCGAAGACGCCCTCCTGGCATATCGCCAGTACTGGGACCCTCACCCCGAGGAAAATGTCCTGGTGCGCCAACTTGCGCTTGAGGATGCCTTGTTGGCCTTCAACCGCGCCACAAGGAAGCGTCGCGTCCGGCACCAGCCACCCCGTCGGCTGCCAGTAAGATGGTGGATGTGCTGGTCTCACCAAAGTGATTTCCTGTCTTCTTCCTTTTGGTTGTGTCTCTCGGGCCTGTCCTCTGTTTCATTCCTTGCTTTTCATGGTGGATTTGACAGCCTCGGCATGCAACTTTCTTTGACAGTCACAGTTGTTCCCAGATGTCCTTTGTGCGGATGGAGAGGGCCGAGCAGCCAGACCCTGATTACTCTTATTGTATGCGCCATAGGAAACATTTGAAGATGAAGTTGTTGAAAGTGACGTCACGGAGATGGATCAGTAGACTTCGCATGATAAGACGAGTAGCACTATTGTCGGCCACACCGTCTTGTCTTCCCAAGACGTTCTGACTGGGTATTCTATGCCTCGGTTCGGTGACTCCAGCGGCATTCGCATGTTCGAGATGTTGTGGGCAGGGATTTCCCACGCGGTGGGTGGAGGAGAAGCAACCGTGGAACCGCCCAGCGTGGCGGACCCTCGGTAGATGAAACGGCGACGCCAACCCACTAGGGCGCCGTCTTCTGCTCTCTCGCTCTCCTGATTTCCTGCTCGCCACGTTTTCTCCTTCGGCAGACCTCGCCCCCTTTTGAGCAGCCGTTCTCTGGGCACTCCACCGGCGACTCCACCATGAACTTCCTGACGTACCTGGTTTACAAATGCCTGGCCGTGGTGATCAGAGCCATCGCCACGCGCCAGCGTCGCATCACAGCCCATCCCAACCACGTCGACCAGATTCCCTCGCGCGTCGCCGGCCGAACCATTCGCACACA
Organism: Aspergillus olivimuriae; assembly: GCA_003719415.1. NCBI lineage: Eukaryota > Fungi > Ascomycota > Eurotiomycetes > Eurotiales > Aspergillaceae > Aspergillus > Aspergillus olivimuriae. Next base: position 3,987 of record RHLO01000007.1, on the reverse strand, counting down.
TGTATACCGACCGACGTCAAACGGGACGACGCCCTCCCCCGTGCTGATCAACTTCCACGGGAGTGGCTTCCTCCTCCCCCTGCATGGCGACGACGACGAGTTCTGCCGGCAAATCGCTCGCGAGACAGGCTACACCGTGCTGGATGTACAGTACGCTCTTGCCCCGGAGGCGCCCTTCCCCGCGGCCCTGCACGATGTCGAGGACGTCGTGATCTGGGTTCAGCAGCAGCCCCAGACATTCGACCGCTCCCGCGTGGCTCTCTCGGGATTCAGCGCGGGGGGCAATCTGGTGCTGGCCGCGTCCTCGAGCGTCTTTCCCCGCGATACCTTCCATTCCGTGCTGGCGTTTTACCCCCCGTGTGATCTGTATACGCCCCCCGGCGCGAAGACCGCCCCGGACCCTGCAGGAAAGCCGCTTCCCCCGGCTTTGTCGCGGTTGTTTAACGCCTGTTACATCCCTTCTGCCTATGATGCGCGGGATCCGCGCATCTCCCCCACGTATGCGGCGGCGGACCGCTTCCCAGACCGCGTGTTGATGATCACGGCGTCGGGGGATAGTCTCGCGGACGAGGCGGAGGAGCTGGCGGTGCAGATCGGCCAGCTGCCCGGCCGGGAGGTTGTCTGTCAGCGGATGCAGGGGTGTAATCATGCCTGGGATAAGACTGCGCCAGTGGGGAGTATCCAGGCGGATGCAAAGGAGAAGGCGTATAGTATGGCGGTGGCTATGTTGTTGCGATGAGGCGGGAGACTGTACGGGAATCGTTTCTCGACGATTGGGGGGTTTCAATTGATGTGATCTAGCGCTCTCTGGTACTGTGTCCGGAGTATGACTCCGGAGTATTCTCTGTGGAGGCAAGTCATGTGTAGTGGGCCGATATGTGATGCTGCAGAAATACCGGGTTGAGTATAGTTGGTGGACTAGTCGGGATCCTCCCTGAGTACACTCCGGAGACCTCCGAGGGTCTGTCTACTCCGTACAGACCAGATTCTGGTGCATTGAGACCGTTGGACACATGTCAATTCGCTCCGTGGGAACCGCCAGGAACCTTGCCTTGTGCCTGATGGGAGCCATGGCGAGGGACGATGCCAACCATGGCTGCGTCCCCAGCCCTAAACCCTAGTTGCCCCATGTGGCCTCCGTAGGGGATTTTCCCGGAGGATTTGGCAGACCTCTTAGTGTTGGTCTTAGTGCTGGTCTTAGTGGTTTGAGGTCGTTTGGGATTGGGAGAGGGTGGGTCTGGTGTTTCTGTTGAATCAGTTCTTCTTCTCGCTCTCTCGCTCCCCTCTTCTCCTTCTCCCCGTCTCCAGTCGACTCCATTCAACTCCCCCCCCCGCAAGTCGGATGCTGCTGCTGACCTCCCTCTCGTCCACCGTGCTTGGAGTACTGTGGACGAGTTCGATTCGCCTGTCGCTCTAGCCCAGTCGGTCTTCACTGGTTTCACCTGCGATTGTTCGGTCGGGGATCGTCTCCGGAAGAAAGACGCCGTACAGATCCCGACACATCGTACATCCTCGACACCGCTGAATCGGGGGGATGCGCCCATGTCCCCTGGACATCCATACCTCCCTCCTCCCTCCCCCGCACCTCCAGATGGCCTCGTCCGACTCGGTCGCCTTCGACGAGGGCCGCTACCGACATGCGGTGCTGCAACTCCCCTCGGAAGAATCGGAGATGGCCCGCGAACAAGCCCTGGTCGACGAAGCCCGCCAGCTCGGTCTGAACGTGCCCGAACTTGAGGTCGTCTCCTCGCTGGCGGCCTCCATCGCCTCGGGCATGGTCGATCTGTCGACTGCGTCGCCCATCGTCTCGTCCGGCTCGTCCACCGACCGCTATTCCTCCTATGACGTGACCCCCTCCCCCGACACCACCCCGCCACTCGATGCGGTCGCGTCCTCGCTGTCAGAATTGACCATCGCCTCCGATCCGATCAAAGGGGGCAGCACTCGATCTATCACCTCGCTGTCGACCCGGCCCACATCGTATAGTTCCAGTGAGGGCCGGGTGCCGGCCGACCATCTCCCCACCGCCGTCGCCCGCCCGCCGAACCCCCGCGACTCGGTGTGGAGCGTCGCCTCCAGCGAGAAGAAAGCCCGGCGCAAGTCCAGCCTCAAGTCGGCGATGGGCCGAATTCATTTCCGCAAGAAACGGTCGCCCTCGGCTGTGCTCCTCCCGCCCGCCGCGCAAATCACCCTGGCCAAAGGCGAGAAAGGCGTCAATAAAGTGTACGTCGAGTCCCGACCGACCGATTCCTCGCGAGCCACCGACTCCTCCGATGATCAGGACGATCGCGTCCTCAAGCTGGAGATCCCCGTGTTCGACCACGAGAGCCTGCAACGCGCCCTCGCCGATGCCGACTTGCGCCAACTGCGCGAAGCGCACGTCTCCGAGCGCAACCGTCACATCGCCTTCCAGAACACGTTTATGAGCGAGCTTCGGCGAAAGCAGCAGGCTGTCGTCGCCGACCGACTGGCCAACAACAAGCGGCTCGAAGAAGAGAAGCGCGAAAAGGTTCGTCATACATTCCCACTCCCCATCTCGGAACTATATCTCCTAACCACCGATCCCCCCCGATCCAGAACACCGCCGACGCCATCCGCATGGAAGAGCGCCAACTCACCGTGGAAATCGAACAAGTGCGCGAATTCGAGCGCGCAAAGATGAACTCGCGCACCCGCATCAAATACATGGAAGGCTACTTCAGCAGCGCCAGTCCGCCGTCGTGCGCGGAGGAATCGACCTCCCCACCCGGCTTCAACGCCGCCGCATACCCCCGCACGTTCACCGCACAACAGAAAGCCCAACTAGCGCAAGAATACCACTCGCACAACTCGATGGACCAGCTCCACGAATCCAAGATCAAAGTCCTGCGCGACCGCCAAGAAATCCGTCTCCAGGAGGCCATCGCCCGCATGGACCGCGAGCTCGACCAGCTGATCGACAAGCACGCGCTCGAATTCGCAGACATGCAACGCACGCACCAGACCCACGAGACGGCCGTCGTGCAGACCTTCGACGCAAAGAAGGCAATGCTCCGCCACCGCTGGAATCTGGAAGAAGCGGTGCTGCGCCGTAAGCTCGAAATGCGCCATCATGTTCCCTACGGACCGCTTCCGCCGCTCTCATTCAGTGATCCGCATTATGAAACGCGCGATTCGGCCATTTGTGTGTCGGATCGGGCGGGCACTCCCAGCGGGGACGAAGATACCTCATACCAGAAGACGAAGAAAGGTGAGGAGGAGTCGGTGCTTTGATGATGATGTGATGTTGTAAATGATACCCTTTCTTCCATCCCGTTCCCATTGCCCTTTTCTTTGTGAATTGCCTTGTTTCTTTTCCTATCGTTGCTGACCATTTGCATGATACACTTGTGGATTTCCTCATATCGCTCCCCCTATCTACCGGCTTATGCCATCCATCTACCTAATAATGTCCCATGTCATATCTTATCCCCTCTCGCATGGTTGACATGCCTGTCTCACCCCCCCGTCAAATTGTAATTAATCACTGTTCTTTTCTGTCTGGCTTTCTGGCTTCCTTGCTCTTGTGGATGCTTTTGAGCGCGCATCGGCTTATATTCCCTGGCGGTCTTTTGCTTTCTTGTCGATACTACCTATACTACCGTGGATCAGCGGGGTGCGACTTATATAGATACAGTGCAGCGGCATCTAGACTATGCAATTAGTTTTTCTCCATCAGTCAAGTGATGATTTCAACATGATCCATGAGCATTCCATCGTACACCTCACTACCTTGGAAATATCATACAAGTATATTACATATCCACCAAGCAGGCATGTGGACTAAGAGCCCCGGGAGGACGGCGACGAAGACCCAATTCCAGAACCAGACTCCGCAACAGAACCAACAGAACCAAGAGAACCACCAGAAGGCGAAGGCGAGGGTAAAGGAGGAGGAATATACGACCTCAACCTGCCCAACATTCCCTCCACCCGCCCATCACCACCCGTCAAAACCCCCTCTAACCC
>RHLO01000698.1:0-10964 GCA_003719415.1 Aspergillus olivimuriae | reverse complement strand
TGTTGTTGTTGTTGTTGCTGCTGCGGTTGTGGTTGTTGTGGTGGATAGTCAGAGTGTGCCTGTATCTGCGACGACGACGGCGGCGGCGGTCCTGGTGCCGGTAGATACGTCGTAGAATAGCTCCCAGCGCTTCTACTCGCACCGATGTTCGCATTGACATCCCCACCAGTCGAGGCATGCATAAGTGTATGCGCATGGACATTCGCATCACCAAACCGAGCAACGTTGCCAAACCCGGAGCGGGCATTCGAGGGCGCAGGAAGCGACGACGGCGGAGGCAATGTGATATGCGACGTGGAAGAAGGTGTTATGGAGGAAAGATAGGCGCTGCGACGACGTGTATCGGTGGCATCCGCGGTGCTGTTGTTGTGATTGTTGTTTTCTTTGTCCCGGTCGCTGCCACCGCCGGTGTGCAGCCGCGGATCGAGCTCCATCGCTCGCGGGTGCAGGGGGGAGACCTACGGCGGAGATTTTGTCAGTGTCGGAGCACCCATTGAAGCCCATGGCGTGTGTGGAGAATTGAGAGGCTTACCTGAGGGGGAACAGGCCGAGAAGGGTGGTGGGTGACGACGAGGATGTTGGTTGTTGGCTGATGCAATGCTGAAGCCCGGCGGATGTCGGAGATCCGGTGTTTCGGCCGCCGATGACCGATCACGCGGGGCGACTAGACTCGAAAGAGTAATTTGGGTATCAACTGGATCTGTGAGATGCAAGATTATCATATCTTTAATTTTACTATAGTACTTGGAATCGACCTGTCTGATGCGGACATGATGGTACAGTGACGTGAGCTACACCAGGCAGTGCATCATCGATGTCGAATGCCTCAGGCATGATGATACAAATTCAACCCTCTTAAATTCGGATACCCCAGTCTAAACAGCACAATAACGCTCAAAAACCCAGATTGGCAACGGCCAACACATCCAAGAGAAGAGGAGACCCAGCCAGAAACCGCCAAGACAGGAGATTCACACCAACGCCATACAGACATCTAAAAACACCTCATCCAAGGGTATAAGCAAAACCATCCCCGCCGCCTCAAGACACCTTATGCACGGGACACTCCCGCTTCCGCCCAAACCACTCCGCAATGCACCGTTTATGGAACTTGCACAGGCACTCCAGACGAACCAACGACTGGCCCACCTCGTAGTCCTCCATGCAGATCGTGCACTCTTGCGTCTCGCCGTCCTGTCCCAGACAGTCCTTTTCCGTGGCAGGGAACGAGATCATTCGAACCGGCGTCGACGACGATGCTACCGGACTGGTGCCCGACGGGGGTGGAGAGCGCCCCCCACGTCCGTGACTTTCAATGCAGCCCCGGATATGCGCTTCCCGCGCATCTTCGCTGCCATCGGTTCCTAGCGAAGGAAGCGCCTGATCGCAGATTGGGCAGAGATCGCGTTCAGGAACGGTCCGAGGAGCCGGGGTCTGCCCGAACCCGCCAAAGGATTGGGGCAGAGACCGATCGTCATGGGAGACATTCCCCGTAGAGAAATGAGGAAGCGATCGCACCGAGGACCGCGCGGGAGGTGCGTATCGGGAAGCCGATGCAGGCCCATAGTAATCTCCCGGTCGCTCATGAAATCGCGAACCATAGGAGCCCCCAAACCCACTGATGCCGGGATAATCATTCGACCCGACCGTGCGACGACTGGGACGAGAGAAGTAAGGGTCGTTCTGCCCGCACATTATAGGTTAGCTAGGCATGCGTCAGAGAGAAGAAAGTCAAGAGATCACTTACGGCGACCCCGTAGGGAGTTGGCCGACTGCCAGAGGAGACAGAATGATACGACCGGTGTCGAGCCTGATTAGACCCTACATGATTCCCTCGCAGCGGGGCTTCGGATGCCCGCATCGTGCCATACCCACGCGGGGGTTCAGGATTGGGGTCTGGGACACAGGGATTGCACAGGCGCACTTCCTCGCCGCCACCCAAGGCCGGGTTGAGAGCTGTGAGGGACTGCGCCGAGTCGTCCGCGTCGAGATCCCCAGCCGGACGCGCTCGTGGACCCATCATGGCGGCTGCAGGGGAGCCGCTGGGGTCAGGAGGGTGGACGATGAACTGGCGGGGGATCGTGATGCGATGTGGTGAGCATGACGCACACACGACCCGGCCGCATTTCCGACAATGATGCTTGCGATACCAGAAGCTAAACGGCATTCCACAGATGGGACAGTTGGTCACCTCCGAGTCTGGCTGCCATCGCGGCCGGATATACTCCATCAAATCGGGACCCGGTCGAGTCCACGACGAGCGACGACTGTCGGACCGCTGCGTGCTGGTGGGCCGGGGCGGGGATGGCGACAGGTCGATCGGCGTCGCATAGGATGAACCAGGAACGACCGTGTCCGATGGCGTATGTGAGGAGGATGACGAAAGGGATATCCGCCGAGTTTCCAGGTCCGATCGATGACTCGATCCCACGTCCACCGCTGGACCTGACACGACCCGTCGAGACCACACATCCCCATCCATATTGACTAGTCGTCTTTTCCGGTCTGAGCCGGTCAGCGTGGGTCGCCGTCGCTCCGAGCGCTTATCCAAAGCAGGGCCAGCCTCACTTGTCCTTGCGCCATCCATGCTGCCATGGGGTCGGAAGCCAGCCGACGAAGATTCGGAGGCGGCAAATGCGGTCGGGACACCGGTCGGCGTTGACGAAGGGGAGGAGGCGGAACTCGACGACATGAACCTGGGAGGAGCCGGGAGGAGAGAGAGATAGGTTGTTTCCTTTGTGAATGGTTTCCCCTGTCGATGGAGAGGAGATCAATCTCCGCCGCGGGCAAGGCGTACCGGCATTGACTGGGTGGCGCGACGATCGGGGAAATCGGGGGCCACGAAGAGGAAACTGGGGCGATAAGCCGAAAACAATGGTGGCGATACCGGGACAGGGACCGTCGAGTCGAACAGCGTGCTTGGAGTCTTATCGACGGGGAGGAAAAGCGCAGCGATGGGGATTTGAGAGAATACTATCGCGCGCTGGATGGGCAGCTAGCGGGGTCTCGTGATGTTCCGGGCAGACCAGCAACCCGAACGCACTCACAACAACAGTCAATCAGATATCCGTCACAGTCGGATCAGATGCACAGATGAGTCTGACAGCGGCCAGGAAAGGGTGGGTATTTTCGTTGCGGTCGGGGGGCAGTTGTAGGTAGGACCTGGCAATTCACCGCGGGGCGACTGCGAAAAGGCGGTCCACGACCAGAGCCAGCCTCGTGACAGGTCAGATTCCGTCCGTTGGATGGCTGAAGACGTCTGCAGATGATTCCAATCAGAGGAAACCGCAGTCTTCAGGCGTACGTGTCAGGAGGCTTTCCAGCGCCTCGAGTGCGGTGGTGTCTCTATCAAAGAGGGGGCGAGGAAGGGAAAAGAGGAAGAAGGAGAGGAAGAGAGAGGGAGGGCGGGAGAGTGGGAGGAAACCAAATCGACCACTCTCACGCCACTAGTGCACCACGTCGAACGCAGCATCGGCATCGGGCTTACGTTCAACAACACGGCTAACTACCGGTCGACGACGATCATATTAGGTATTATTGTTGGTCCTAGTGGTAGACGCCACGGGTTCTGGTGGGCAAGATCCCGATTTCTCAACTTTCGTACAAACGCCGTTCCTCCGCCCCCGCGATATACAAATATACAGGCCGTACAACAGGCAGCCTGTCGCTGTTCATTACACCAGGTATCTCGCCCCCACAGATCACAAATAAGAAAAAGGTAAAATCAATCGAGATAGAAGGAGATAGATCAACCAAATCAAGGATATCGCTAGAAATCATGCAGGACGGTGCACCAAGAGATAAGCGGACGAAAACGCAATTCCAAGTGAAATCACCAACGCCAGGGATACACACGTCTTTTTCCGGGACAGAAAGGAAATTCGTAACCTTGATATCAAGTACAAGAGCAGCCGGCATGACTTCAATCACGTCGCTCACCATGATGCGGTCCGTCGACCAGCTCCGCCGCGCTGCCCGTGAAGGTCGGTTCCTCCGGGTCGGCCTGACGGATATTGTCCTGTGTGCGGTGCTGTGGCACGTACCCCATACTCGACGGTCGCTCGACGCGCGGGGCCCCATCATGCCCCGGCTGATGGCTGGAGGACGTCGACACCGTGGTAGAGGCTATAGAGAGACCGCGATCCCGGGGGGAGCTGTTCGCACTGAAGGGGAAGCGGCCGGTGGCAGACGAGGAAGGATGAAGTTGGTGCGAGGGATAGACGGACTCCCCCGATGGGCGCTGTCTCGGGTTTTGCGGTGACGACTCGTCGATGCCAAGCGAAATTACCGAGTCGGGTGGTTGGGAGTCCTGGCGCACGATCGAAGGAGTCTGGGGAGCGCCAGGAGGAGCGTGAGAACTATGGCGAGAACCCATACGGCTCGGCAGTTCAATTGTGCCACCCACGTCCACCTCGGGAAGGTTGAGGGCACGGTCCTGGGCCGGCTGATCCTCCTCGCCCCCGGAATCTTCTTGGTAGGGTGGGTCATCCTTGGGCACCTCCCGAATGGATCGTTGCGCTGCTTGCTCATCGGGTTCATCGTGGTAGGGTTCGTGGTATTCTTGGGACTCGTTAAAGAGCCCCGATGGAGGAGCTCTCGCGCTACGGACCACTTCAAATCCTTTGCCCTTCTCCTTCGTCTTGCCCATGAGCAGGCTCCGGAAGAAGCCAGTAGCAGATGAAACTGGACCGGTCGGATCGGCAGGACCCGTCTTCAACTTGCGTGTCCCAGTATGAGACAAAGGGGGGCCCCGCACCCGGTAGTAAAAATCGACTTCTCGAACGGCATAGTCCTTGCGAGGCTGTCGAGGGTCATCCAAGTCCAACTCATCTTTCGGCGCCGGAAGATAGGCGGGAACCGGGGTCCCCCGTCCCGAGGCGGACGGACCAGGCCCTTCCAGTATATCATCATCGGCATCACTGACGTACCGGCTCTTCGAGCGGCGTCGGCGCTTTCCCCCCGAGAGGCTCGAGTCTGTCATTTTCCGGGCTCGCGGCGGTCGGTAGTAAGGGTCATGGGGTTGCATATGGTAAAGAGGGCCACTCTTCGGAGAACTGCTCCCCGTCTGGTAACCAGCAGCCTGGAAAGTCGGGTTGGTCGGGGTGAACAATCCACTACTGTTCGCCCGGCTATGGGTGCCCCCTTGGGTACTGCCGGTCTCAAAGTAGGCGCTGGTTCGGCCGTCGCTGGCAGCCGCCCGATTCAGAAGAAGCGCAGAGCTACCGGAAAGACTGCGAGGCCGCGATCCGTCAAATTGAGAGGAGAGGCGATCGTCGGCGTGCGAGAGGATCGCCGCTTCGGAGCCCATGCTCTGCCGGGTGTCAACATCCTGTCTTGGTACGCGTCGGGAAAGCTGTCGCATTCCGAGGACCTAGAGAATCGGGTTAACCAGTGGTCCAAGAGGGAGAAGGGAACATCACCAGAAGATACCTTTGCCAGACCACCACGGGTGACACCGCCTTCGTAACCACCAGCACCGGCCAGTCGGGCCACGACTTCGATAATGGTTTGTAAAGCGTTCAAGAAGAATCCAAACACCAGGACGAGCGCATGCAACAGGAGGATGACATAGCCGATCCAGCCGCGAGCGGATTGGGAGACTCGTAGGGAAGGAACAAAAACCACACTCAACAGTACGGTCAGGAAACGGACGATGGAGAAACAACCATGGTAGAGATTCATGGACGTCGGGGAGGGAAAGGGACGGAACGCCACAATGGTGAGAACCGAAACGACCTCGCAGATGGCCAGCACAACAATTTGAGCAATGCCCGACGGTTGAAGGGCGCCGATTGCCACACCACGGGCTAAGGAGATGAAGATGGGCACGACGGCGTAGGCCGCTGCATCATCACAGTAGGTATTGTACAACGGACCGTACAGCAGCACCGTCGAAAGATCATCAAACAGATAGGATTTGGGACGCGTGGTAGCGATAATCCGCACGGTCCACACAGAAAAGGCCACAATAATCAAGATCACCACCACCGCCAACGCTGTGGAGTATGCCGGGGAGTCACCCGCTATGACCAGCTGGAAGAACGACAGCGAAATGAGCGGAAGGAAGAGAAAATTGAAGACAATGCGAATGACGTTGCCAGCGGTGAAGGGCATGTTCTTCGCTCGCATGTCCTCTTCGGGAATGTGGGCGAACTCTCGATGCAGCCAGCGGACCCCAAAGCCAACTTGAATGAGAAGGGTGATGATGACCACGATCACGAGTAACCATACCATCATGCCCGGCCAGATATCGCGGTACGAGTCCATGCCCACGTACTGCTCCAGCCGGTCTAGCCCGTAGGTCCCGTTGACGGCGTAGACTCCATCCGTAACCGGGTTGCGCTCCTGTCCAGGATTCAAAAAGCTCTGGTTGAACATGAGAGTCGACCAGGCCACTTGGCTGACGGCGGGTTGGTAGTAGCCGGGGTAGTTCAAGGACAACGCGCCGGTCAGGACGACAAACTGGATGTATTGGAGACAGTCCCCAAATCCGGGCGTGACCAGACGCAGAACGTCTTCATCCCGTCCATAGTTGCTGGTCCATCGGAACGGGTCCGTCGTGCCCCAAGGACTGAAGATTGCCGAAGTGACAGTGGCAATTCCCACCAAGATCAGGATGACGAGGGGGACATAGGCCAAGGCACTCTTCAACGCGGAGCCGAAATCGGGGGTGATTTCAACCGATATACATCCTAGGGTGGTCGCGGCGGCGTTGCCTGATTTGATTTCCAGTGTCGACGATAAGCTGGCAAAGTGATACAGGGATTGCATGTCATGCTGGATGGAAAATGCGCGGAGGGTATTCAGATCGGACCTGTGGTGATGAGACAGTCAGTACCCTGCGGATGGTTTGCACCTCAGCGACGATCGGCCACCCAACTCACGCGTTGACATTAAAGACGGGCCCCAGGGGACATTCGCCCTGGGTGACGGAATCGCAGAAGCGAGAAGCATCGCTGAACGGGGAGAAATTGACGACGTTGACAGAAGCAATCAACGTGGAATATTTGTTGTTGTCGGCGTCGAGATCCTCGATCTTCCCCACAGTATTGTTGGGGTTGTCCCATTGCGGATCATCAGGGGAGGGATATGACGACCGCTGATCGGCCGTTCCAGAAACGTTGCCATAGATGGTGACGTTCAGCGCATGCAGCGGGTTTTCTATGTCGAACCAGACCGCAACATCAAGGGGTACAAACTGTAGCTGACGGGGGGTAGACTCGATGACGGATGCATCCAGGCAGTTTTCAAAATTCAGCCGCGCCGCATGGGCGGGCGATACAGCCCAAATCAGGCAGAGCACGACGACCATGAGCGTCCGGATGAATCCACCATCCAACCACCCCATGTGACGCCGTCTCGGTCGTCGCAGCAGATCCCTCCCCCATTGTGGTCGATGCGCGGATCGGTGTCGGACTCCGGCGAGCTGGGATGCGTGCGATGGGGAGACGGGCGCCGGGCTCAGGTCATCGTGCCATGTCTCGTCGCGGTCGACACACATTGCGGGCGTCCGCTGTCCGTCTGGATGACCTCCTCGGGGAGGTCAGCCCCGTCGTCGATGAGTCAATCCACCTTGTGCAGGCCGTGGTTCCGTGGGCGCTGGCGACTAGGGGGCGGCTCAGCGTGTGCCGATATGACCCTGCGGAACGGGGGGGAGAAGTGTGAAGACGGGGGAGGGAGAGGATTCGAGCGGACGGACGGAAGAGAGGCGAGAGGTCGGCTCGAACACCAATGGAGCGGTTGGAAGGAAATCACTCCTCTACGCGCCCCGAAACGGAAGAGATGTAGGGGATGCGCAGCATAGTCCTATCGGAGGATGGGCGGGGAGGGGGCCCGTCGGTCAACACGGGACCGGCGCAGCGAAAGCGATGGGAAAGCGAGGCGATTCAAACCAGAACCGGCATGATTGGCGCCGCGGAGGATCGAGAGGGGATGGGCTAGTCAGCACAGATGGGGAGGACCAGTCGAAGTGGGATGGTTGGAATGCGAAGAGGAAAAGTCGGGCGTGGTGGACGTGGTCGGACTGCGCCCTGTTTGCTTGCTTTGCTTTTCCGCCAGCGTTCTAAACTTGGAAACATCGCGCTCCCCCCAAAAAAAAAGCCCACCACCCTCACCCTTCCCCCCAGCGGCGTGGGCGGCATCGCATCCACTGGGAGGGGGCTGTCTGAGCATTGTGTCTCAGCCGGGTGGCTATAATTACAGTCTTACGTACGGAGTCGGACTTGTTGCCCTCGGGGCTCTGCCGTTGCGATTGGTGAGTGGGGACTGGAAGGATCGCTCAAGGTGAGATCGATGCGCTGGTCGGCAGCGCATGCTTTCGGTTGACATCTGGCTGCGATGGTCTTCGGAGGGGCGTCAATCTCGGCGACCATGGCACGAATCGCAGCTCGACGGGGGAAGACCGATTCAGGGAGATCGATCATCGGCAAATTCTGTGCGCATGTATGGTCTTCTACACAGTACCGGCTTGGAATCTCGAGGTAAACGATGTAGATCAGGGAAGAGTAGTGGCAACTGGCAGGGACCAGATATATATCGACGAGAGTACAGAGTACAACTATGAAAGACATCCACGCAGCCCCCAGAGGGTCAAGCAATGAATTCACTTTCCTATTCTTTGACACTCCATACCCCAGATTTATTATTGTAAAGAACGAAAAACAAAAGCATCCAATCAAGATGAGAAAGGTCAACTATAAGGACAACTACAGTCAACGATGCTACCCAGCACAACGGTCGCATGCCGAGACAACCCAAGTAGTCCGTACATTGAGAAGACCCGCTGAACCCGACGGCTCGAGGACATCCTCGACGACAATCACTTTGCCGCCCGAATCCTGAATAAAGTCAACGCCGAGGGTGCCATTGTGCGACCGGGACGCTGCACGCTCACTGCGCGATGGTCAGGAATTCCCCGGGATGAACGTCCGTTGCGCCAGGATCGGATCGCCAAGATGCGCCGGGACGAGCGAAATGGGTAACCCGGGCGCACGACTCTGACTACCCCGGATGGTCCATCGTCCCAGGGCCAGCGAGGGGTTGGCGCTGGGACTCGGCGATGGAGGAGGCACTGGACACCCTGCCGTTCTGGGCGTTGGGCCGACGATGGCAGGGCGATGGATGGGATGTATCGGCGAGGGGGTATCAGCCATCCTCCCAATGGATCGACCAATGGATGGGGAGGGACATTGGTTTTCCATGCGTCGTGCCCCCTTGGGTCCAACGGCAAGGGTGCAATCATTCTCCTGACGATTGGGAGTCTCCCCAGTTCCAACGGGTGGCTGCGCAGGCGTCCGAGGTTCGTCTCGGCCAGGGACCCGGGAGAAAGCTTCCGTCAAGCTTTCCTCTCAGATAAATTAAACGTTTGAGGCCGCCCATCCATGGGTTCAGTGGTTCCTGTGCCGGTTCCTGGGGGAGGGTTCCTCTCGGGGGCGGATATCTCCTCGTACTCTCGGGTCCCTCGGGGTGGTCAAGGGGAATGTGTGAAGATAGTACATAGTACGGAGTACCTATGGAGGCGACACCTGGAATGGGACTGAGATGGGGCAATTCAAATGGGCTGTCGATGTGTGGCGGGAGACTCTGACTCCTGACTCCCTCTCTCTCTCTCTCTCTCTCTCTCTCTCTCTCTCTCGCTCCCTGGCAACATCGTGAGCAAGTTGTCCTGATACTATTCATACATACTCCAAAGTCCATGCTTCACGCGACTCAGCCAGCCAACCGAGGACTCCGGAGTATGGATGGAATCTCCCCTCGTCAGCGATCCACTCGGCCGTGCAGACCCCCGTCCGGATGGGGCTTAGGGCCAGAATTAGACTCGTTTCAGAGTGAAGAATGGGGCGCCCATGTTCGGGAGGCGGCCGGTTGATTGGCCAGCGGGACCCACTGGGCCCTGCAACGGGAAAAGTGGCTGCAAATGACAGTCGCACGAGTCTCGGACGGTTTCATCCAGGCTATTAATGGTGCGACGGGCCAGGGTTCCTCCATCGATCGCCATGCCGTGGCGTGGGAACCATTCCACCTCCAGCGCATCGACAATCCTCCACCCGCGAGGCTGTGCATCAAGTCCGGAGGACATCCAGAGAACCAGCGCAGTGCCGCTGTCCATCATCGGCTGGGGATCGTCGTCCCCAAAGGCAGGCGGCTGGCGACTGACGCGGTGATCCGTGACCAGACGGGAGAGGGAGGAGACGCCGACGACGAACGCAGTCAGGTCAGCACCCAAATTCATCCTGGGATCTTTCCTGTGCCGAAAACAGTCCGGGCGGGAACTCCATTGGGAGGAGAAGGATCCTGGTGGGTATAGAATGTGGTGGTGGAGGTGGCAGGTGGGCGCTGCGGAATTCGCGGGATTTATACAGTCACCCGGGGTCCTGAACACCCTGGGTGGAAGAAGAAGCGGAGGCATGGACGTCTCGTCGACTCCCTACCTACCGTACGGACTCTGTCGCAGAAGTGAATTGTCTTCCGAGAAAAAAGGGGGAGGGGAGGGAATCATCATTATTAGCAGTTAGGCAAGGACCCTAGAGCGAGCGGAGCAGGGACGGGAGAGTACAGGCGGCACGAGACATCGTGGCGGAATTCTTTATCGGAGTGGCTTCTTTCACCTCCTGCTGGGGTTGTACAGTTTTATCCGGATTCCGGTTTGCAAGCACATGAAGAGCACCGTCGCCATCCTCGATTCATGGCATCCTCGGGTGCAGCTGGCATATTTCCCCCCGATCCAATCTGCGTTGCAGAGCCACAGGGACTTTTTTCCCCCTCGACGGTGGGAGCTTTTAGGTTGGCGTTAGGGCGCTACTTAAATTTCCCCCCTGAAGGGCCCCGACCTCCAGGACTGATTGGCCCCCCGGGACTCCACCAAACAACCACAGGCCAGCCGGGAGAGCCACCGATTTCATCGCTCTGTCGCTCTCTCTTGCTGGCGCTCTCCTGCTCGCGCCTCCCCGCCGTCCCCCAAGATA